>APFE031392864.1:303862-351079 GCA_000404065.3 Pinus taeda | reverse complement strand
AAAAATATCGTCACCTTGATTATTTGTAGTTGGTGTAGGCCTATCATCACCTATACCAGCTTCCTAAGCAAGTCTTAATCCTCAGCTCTTCAAAACAAGCTTGAGAAATGAGAGAAAGACATCAAAAAGAAATGTAACTCTGGTTCCGCATTTTCTCTTACTTTTGCCTGCGGGCCCGCACCTTTTGTTCAAGTTATCTGCGTACTTATACGCTCTGTATGTAAAGGGGAGAGTGCGTACCCCTGTAAAAGTCAAAAGGCGCAATCTTTATCTTAAAAAACTCATCTTGGGTTAATTCTAGAGTTTTCTAGAAGCATTTGTTACGTGGATTGTTCACTCCAAGTGGTTCATGCATCCCATTATAGGAGGAACTAATCCCTTGTTGAGAGGAGCTATCCCTTTGAAGGAGGACTCTATCCCTTTGAAGGAGGAGCTGGTAACTGATCTCCATTGCACTATAAATTGAGGCATTGGATCAGTGGCCAGGGAGGTTAGAAGCTGAACTTTTGAGGGTAAATGCTAGTGAAATCAAGACTTCCTATTTGAGCTTAAGAGGAGAGATCACATACCTTTTTGGCTTCATTGGGGAGTGAGTGAAGCTTGTCAAAGCAGAGGAGACTTCTTGTTGGACCCTGGGAGGAGCTTGTACAGCGTCAAGGAAAAGGTTGTAAAGTTCTTCTTCTTTTGAATTAATACAATCAGGCTCATTTTTTCTCAACAAGTATCTCATGTTATTTGTTTCATGGACTCCTTGACTTTCATGTTGAATATGTTTTATAATACTGGTTATTCAGGTGCTATTTAATCGTTTTCCTTGTTGTTTGTGCTTGCAGGTTTGCGACAAAGGAACTTACTTGGATCAAAGGAGCGAAAGGCATCTCCGAACTTGCGTTGGACATGAGGTAGGCCCTTAAACACATTTGTTTGCCATTATTTATAAAGCGCATTTAGAGAAAGATAGTGTCTGGTTGGTTTGTTTGTCATTAGGTCTTCATTAGATTCTAGGAAGGTCTTTCTTGTCTGCAAGATCGACTCATTCCGCGTGACAAGAACTTTGCTTTCACTCCTCCCTTGGTGACTTGACTCAAAGGCTAAGTGATATTAGAGAACCCCGACACGAACCTATAGTAGATGTTTGCAAGACCCAAAATTTGCGAAGCTCTGTTAGAGTGGTTGGGGCTAGCCAATCCTGAATTAATTGTGTCTTGGTTGGGTCCACAGCACACCCTGCTCATTAATGATGTGCCCAATATATTGAACATTGGTCATACCAAAAGTGAATTTTTCCATATTGGCACACAACTTATGTTACCCTAGGGTTTGGAAGACCTTTCTATTATTATGGAGGTTCTCTTCCTAAGTCTAGTTGAAGATCAAAATGTCATCCAAATACACCAACACAAATGAGTTGGTGATGGGTTGCGAGATGTCATCCATTAGCCTCATGAAGGTTGCAAGGGAATTCATCAACCCAAAAGGCATGACCAACCATTCAAAAAGGCCCTCCTTAGATTTAAAGGTATTCTTCCATAGATTGGAGGGTTCAATTAGTATGTCAATCTAGCTAAAATATTTTCCCCCCTTGAGTTGGTCCCAAAGGTCATTAATCCATGGGATTGGATACCTATTTTGGACAGTGATCTTGTTCCATGCCCTATATTTAATATAGAGTCTCCAAGTCTCTCCCTTCTTTTGTACGAACACTATCAGTCTCCCACATGATGACGAACTTGGCTTGATGTTCCATTTCTGCAACAAGTCCTAAATATGCCTCTTGATTTCATCATTCTCGAGAACAGAGTAAATAGATTGGTCCACTGGGTCACGACGAGCCCAGGGTTAGGTCGATGAAGTGCTTGACCTAACAATGTAGAGGTACCCGTGTGGGGGAGGTGAACATGTCCTTGAACTTATTCATAACCTTGTACATATACTGCCACCATGTTGAGGATCCATGTCTAGTGCGAGTGACCACAATATTCTTATTTCCCTTAGGGCAGATCATAAGGAAAACAATTTTCTTGGTCTATGAAATGATCTTACTACATTGCTTCATAGTGATGAAAGAAATGGATGTAGGTGGTGCTACCTCTAGTATCCTATACAACTTATTGCCCAAAGTAATAATAAGAGTGCTTGACCTAGACTCACACACATCATGTTGCTTCCACAAGTATGTCTGACCTAATAATACATCACAAACTTCAAGATGAGCAACATAATATAGTACCTCATTAGTGAAGGGCTTGATGCTATATGGAAGATGACACTGTTGGATGTTGCAGAGATCTCACCCTTGGTGAATCCACTCGATGGTGTATGGTTGTGGGTATGGTGTGGTCGGTAGGCCCAACCGCTTCATGACCAATGCTAAAATGATGTTTTTTTGGCTCCCGCTATCAACAATGAACTGTAGAGGAGAACCCTATGCCCACATCTGTGAGTGGAAGAGCCTCTCTCCCTCCTCAGGATATTCAGGCTCATCCTTCTAGATCTTGGTGGTAGCGACAGTGGCATTAGGCTCTACATTGATAATATGATTGCCCTTGTCATTCCCCTTGTCATTTTTTGACTCAGAGTAGGAACATGCATATGATTCAGAAGAATTCAACTTGGCCACTAGTGACTGCTTGGCTCGACACTCACTTGTGTTGTGAGAGGGGCTCTTATGGAACTCACACCATTTCCTTGTATTCTTCTTTGTCTTCGTGGTGCTATTATTTTCTTGTGGCTTCAACGGGTTTTCCTGAGTAACCCTGCCTTGGCTTTGTACTTTGTTATGTGGTTTGGGGGCACCTTTCCCTTGCTTCAGATGCACATATGCAAAGTCTCGCTTATTCTGTTTAAATTTATGCTCAATCTTGATAGCGTATCGATAGGGAGTGCCAAGTGAGGAGATTTCTAGGAACTGCATCTCGTCCTAGATGTACTTGTGTAGAAATTCATGGTACTTGAGTACAAAATTTTGATAAGAATCCTTGATACCCAGATTCATGGGAAGGGTATGGAAAACATTTGTGAAGTTGAGCACATCTCGGTCCTTTCCCTACCATATTGTTGTCCAATTTATGTATTTATCTTCATATCTCTTGACAAGGTAATATTATTCCTTGATGGCATCTCAGAAAGAATTCCAAGTCGGTGCGGCTGAAAACAGTGAGGATTCCCTCTCGTCCCTTTGTTCACATTAGGTTTCCCACTAGTCCTTGACATGTGAGGCACCTTTGAGGAGTGCAAAAGTAATATTTTCCCGATTGGAAAAGTCATGAAATGAAAAATATCCTTCCAATAGATTTAACCATCTATCTTCGACATCTGTATCTATCTGACTTTCAAATATGGGAATGTCAAAGCTAAGTTGTACCTTAAAAGGAGTGGCACCTCCAGAGTGGCTGCTCAATGAAGATGCATCGCTTATGGGTAGTTGCTGAAGGATCTATGAAAATTTATCCATCATATCGTTCCTTTCTCGCTTGAGGGATTCCTCAAGAAAGATTTTGAAAGGATCTCCTACCCCCTCACCTTTCTTTTCTTCCGCCATGGGACGTCGTCAAGTTTTGAGAGGCTGGTCTCGCAAAGGTTCAACTAGTTCGAGCACTAACTCCTTATACCTTAACGTCGTTGGGGGAATGCAAAGAAATACGAAGAAATATAAGACCACTCTCATATCATTGATCCATACTTATGTAGGAATGCATCAAAATATATATATACCCAAAAATACAAAGAGGTGGCAGAAATAAAACTTCATTTCATTAATATCAAAGAACTGAAATGTGATTACATATAGAAATGGAAATACACTAGCTCAGGCGATGGTAGCTTATCTTTGAGAAGATATGTGGCAGCTACATGCCTATGAATTGTGTTACATTAAGGCTCAAAGGCCTTTTTATTGTTGAATAATAAGGGAAAACCCTAAACAACAAAAATCCTAACCCCAGGAGATGGAATACCAAGAGTTTGTGGGTCCCATTGGGGTTATTTGGGAAGCCAGCTTCTCGGGGTCGTAACTTTGCCATATTATCTTCGTTTGGTGTGTATGATACCTTATTGGAAATATATCTTCGATTACTATAGAATTTTCCATAGGCCCTTTCCTAAGGATATGTACCTCAAAAACAATTCCATTTAGGTGGTCAAAAATGATTTGGAAGTTCAGGACCCAAAAAATCTGCTAAAAATAGTAAATGTTCCTATAAACAAGGATATTAATGAAACCAACTGGAGGTATAGGTGGAATAGGTGGGTGGCCACTAGTATCCACCTGGATCAAAGGAACCTCCAATCCACCATATCAAATTCCTTCAGTAGGTCCATTTTAAGAATCAATGCAGTGCAGTTTTTGGTCCTGCTAGAGTGACAAGTTTCTTGTGTTGAACCATTGGCATGATGAATAATTCTACCAGGAGAAAATTGAACTGTTTAGGGGATATAACTAATGATATAAATGTTTTTATCCAAATAAAAATCACCTTTGCAATGACCATTTATATGATATTTCATAGAGATATAGGTTGTAGTCATCGAAGGTACAAATATTTAAATACATTGGAATAAGTGAAATGAAGATTGGAATTAGTTTCCCTTGTGACCTTACCCGAGGTTCTAGCCTCCTCCACAACCTTCAACATATCTATCCCTAACAAATAAAAAAGGCCAAAAATAATTTGATTATCCAACTATCAAGGCCTGGACTATTGTCCTTTCCAAGGGTTTTAAGAACATATTTTAACTCCTCCAATGAGACAAGGAATCCTAACGTCTATGAGTCATGATTAGAAAAAGCTCGAGGGTGGTACTGGAGGACCTCCAATTGTGCCAGAAATGAATTCTCTCTAGGATATCTGAAAATGTTTGATAATTATGCTTGGGTAACCTTATCTAGTGACTAGTACTGTGGGTGCTCCCTGCATCATCTTGGATTTCCAAATCATTCTTTTTGTTCCTCTGGTGGGATTAAAAACGAGAAAAAAGTTTACTATTCCCATCATCAACTTGGACCCAAGTTTCCCCACTCTTTAATTTCCACCTCTCCTCTTTTATTTTGAGTAGAGAGCGCTTCCTCCTTATGATCCAAAAGTAAAAAAAGAAGGTTTCATGAAGTGATTTGCAAGCTAGTTTATGTCTTTTAGGTAATGGATTATGATTGAAAAAGAAAATAAACTAAAGTGAATTTTGTAGAATTTTAACAATTAAAATGGACAACATGAAACATCAAAACCCAACAAATTGATGACGGAGTTCACCCTTCCTGGGCTACGGCTTCAGGTGCAACTTCCAATGGTCACTCAAATTCTCAAATTCATCAACATACAAGTCCAAATTTACAAAAATAACACTACCATTACATCCAAAATGCACAAAAACCCTTGTCTAGGCTCTTCTTGGGCTCAGAAAGGTTGAAAAATGGCCAAGATAGGCCTTTTTTTTCAAACTACCTACAAATAACTCTACAATCTGGTCTCCTCTAAAAAACTGGGCAATAAAACAATTTCGTGGTCTATTGGTTTGGCGCTCAGTTAGAAACTTAGGGGTGCTAGATTTGATTCACAAATCTTGATGGGGTTGGTTTTGTTGTATATATATATATATATATATATATATATATATATATATATATATATATATTATATATATATATATTATATATATATATATTATATATATTTATATATATATATATATATAGATATATATATTTTAAGCATGGGTCGAAGCCCCCTTCTAATTCCCGTGCTCCTAGTGTTGTGGGCTATATGGAACCAAGGGTCACGGACTATAACCCATGCACCTTTCCCATCTATGATGCCCTAGTTCCATGGAATAGCATGTGGCTTGGGGCCGTTGTCTTGGGCATGGAAAGGTGCCATGAACCCTCCCCCATACCTTTGTTGTTGGTTATATGGTTGTGCCACAAACCAAGGCCTAGGCCAGTAGGGTATGCCTGCCAATCATAATGAAAATTCCATGTAATAAAAGTTAATAAAGGAAAAATAATAACCACGGTTGATGGGACACTCATTTGAAGTTTAGTGTTGGGTAAGAGCATAGTGATGGGGATCACTAGTGACTTATTCATGGCTAAGGAAATTGGCAAAGGAAATGTCAAAGGATTTGGAAAGGAAAAATGGCAATTTGTCACATTTATTTATGAAAATAATGGAAATTAGGAGAAAAGGGAGGTGAAAGGTCACATGTTTCATATGAGGAGGAAAATGAAGGAAAATAATAAAAATGAAGAAAATAAAGACCTCACTAATAAAAGGGCTTTTGAGGATCAGTTCACAGATTTTTGTCAGTTCAGTTTTGGAGTTCTCTCTCTATTCTCTCTCTCATATTCTTGGACATTTAGAGTTTCCTTGGATTGCTCTTGGAAAGTGTGGCATACTTGGAGTTTTGGAGGAAGAAGGCAAAGTAAGAGTAGGAAATCACAAGAGGACATTGAGATTAGCATCTACAACATGTTTTTCTTGCAGGTATCGAGTTTCATGTACATTTTTCTCAATAATTTTTGCATGCATGGCACATTATAAAATTATATATTACGGAGCAATGGAACACAAAATATTGCAGAAATATAAACACAGAAAATGCATAAAACAAGAGAGTCACATATATACGTTGTTCATCCATTTTGGGATACATCCATAGAGAAACAACCAGTCCTTCTTTTATTATATTATCCAACAAACTAAAGAGATACAACCTACAATAGATCTGCTATAACACCCTCTTCACTCTGAATCTCCTCTCTCTTCCTCACTCAGAATATAGATATGCATAACCACAATACAATTCCCTCATATATAGTGAGGGGTTGCCTTCTAGGGCAAAAAACCTTAAATTAAACATAACTTCTATCGTCAGATCATTCACCTAATGAACGACCCAGATTGACTAGAAATTACTAGACTTTTACAAGGCAATTTTACATCTGTTTTTAGCTTCGGGGGCACTACCCCCGAACCCTCGTCGGGGGACCGCTGGCCCCTGGACCCCCACACCCCCCTTGTGTGGAGGGGTGTACAGTCTTCCTGGGGTATACATCCAGTTGAAACCTTTGAATACAGAAGATAATCAGGCTCCACACCCAACATGGCATATGCATGTGGTTTATTGGTCATGATATGTAATTGGCATGGAGGACTTCTTAGATTGACAGTGGATTTGCCTAGCCTTCCAATTTCATGGATAGTCATGGTGTTGTGGGTTGAGTTACTAGTCCTAGAAGCCTTGGCTAGACAAATGCTCTGGAAGCCATTGGTGGGTTGAGTTACTAGCCTTGGAAGCCCTAGTTAGACAAATTCTATGGAAGCCCAAAGTAAGCTATGGGTTGAGTTACTAGTCTTGGAAACCTTTGTTGGAACAAATTCTTAGGAGCTCTAGAACGCTTGGGTAGAGACCAATCTGATAATAGCTTTTTTGATGTCTGACTATGAGGTGGAAGCACTATTTGATGGGTTGAGGTGGTTTGGCCTCTAGAAGCCCTAAATGGTTTTGGATTGATGTGTTTTCTGGGTTCCCACACTCATGCTTGGAATATGGAATGGGGTTCATTGGATGAAGAGATATTTGGCTCAACCATGTCTATGGTTGGGTGGTTCGTGGAAGTCCCTCAACTGGTTGGACTTTGCATCATTAATATGACGTTATTTCTCCTTGTTATTTCATGAGTATTATATTGTTTTATATGTGTGATGATATGGCCATGATTTCCTTGGTATTTCTATTGCTATTATGCTGGTTATGAACATGTGTTATCAAAGTGTCTATGTATTGCCCTCATCATGTTTTGACTTGTAAATGAAAAACAAGGTATCTATGGCCTAATACATGAAATTGCAACTAATCTGTTTAGGCATCAATGTTTCCTAGTGATTCTTAGATGAGTATGAGATACCTATGCTTAGATCTGTCATTTAAACCTATAGATTACCTAATTGCGACATGATTGACGAAATACTTGTCATGGCTAATAGGGGTCTAGACAAGTCCTTGTTCAAGTAATTACATTTGTTTCCTTATTCTTCTGTTATCTTTTGGTTTTGAAAGTGTCATTGAGTTATGGGTAGTGATCTATGCTCTGGGCCTAAAAACATGGCTCATATCTTGGAGATGTAGGCATAACACCGGGCAAAAAATTCCCTAGATGCAGGCATACCCATGTTGTGGGAGAATATTGAGCATCCTGGTGTTGACAGTGCTAGACCCGCTAACATGTAAGGGGATCTCCCCAGTAAGAAGTTCCAATCAGACCGCAGACCATTTGGTGTAGGAGTCCTAGCAGTGGTTCGTAAGGTAATACCTTGACCGTGATGTCACATAGAGGCAAGTAAGATAACTATGTTAGTAGGAAGGGTGTGACCACTGCAGAGAGTCAAGGAAGGTGTATGAGGGGTTTTAACATAGGTGGGTTTAGATGAGGGTGAAGGTGAGTTCCAGGTTGAAAGGGATCAGTCCCAACTCTGCTGGGACCACACAACACATAGGACAAAGACATCTTCCAGTGGAGCAACCCACATGGATGCGATAGTCACAACATACAAGGTAAGATAACACATACAACAATCATGGATCAATCTGAATGAGTGCAATGGTTGTTACAAGAAGCTTCATATGAAAGGTCTATTTGATGTCCGAGAGAGCAGTCGACATAGATGGGACAACATTAACAACATATACAACACATTTCCATTAATAGATTATGCATTACAAAAAATGAAACAGTTCAGATGTAGAACACATGCTAAAGAAACATGCATTACAAGTGTTAAAGATCAGTCTTACAACAGATACAATACATTGTGAAAACATGTTGTCTCTTATTATATAAATAAGTGAATGTTCTAATCATAGAATACATCCATTTAAACCCACTAGCGCCAACAATGGAACATTACAACCACATCTTCTTACTCCTCCAAAGAGATGAACTAGCTCCGTGTAGTGGAGAAGCCAAGGCACATTACAATACTATCCAAGCTCTTTTCAAGATAGTCTTATCAGAAGCTTGACTGACGAAAAGCCTATACAATGAATTATGAGGGACTATTTATAGCAAAGGGTGGGGTGACCCTTGACATTCCCCTTTGTGACTGTTCAACTACCCTCATTACTCTTCACCTACTGTATGATTGTTACATCTAAATATTGACACTTAACTTACAATTGACATGACTCAACATTACAATGCACATGCACTCATGTGAAACAACATGGCTTGAGAAAGCCTTGCAAGACATCACTGACACTCAGTCCGCTATGATGAGACCAACTATTTGACATGCTTGTGATGGTGAAGGTGGTGAGCTGATGCCAAGCTTGGTCATCTGTGATGGTGTGTATGCACCTTATGGTGACATCTTGCTAAAGCGAACTCTTGCCTCCGTTGCAACCAGTGCATTGGTTCGGCCCCTTCATCCAACTCGTTTGCTAACATCTGCATGGTCATATTGGGTGCGGTTGAACCAAAAATATACTGATAGATAGTATCCTTGTTGATCTTCAAGTGTGTGCTAGTGGTCATGCGCATCAACTTTCTGCAGTACCTATTCAACTCCAGTTGGACTTGCTTCTTTTCTTTGCCTTGGTGAGTGTGTTGAATGGGTTGGATTTCATGCATGCACACAATGACATGCATGCTACTAAATCCCTTGCATGCAATCAACAACACTACTCACCATGTCTGCTTTGTGTCAACTGTTGGGATGGATCTTTAAATCGTACGAGTGCAGTTTCATCTATTAGGGAACTTTGTGCCCACTGTTGTCCCTATCCTTGCTACAACTCATTCGTTTATCTGTGTAGCTTCATGATCTTCCTGAGTTTCTACTTTAGCACATGCAACTCCTTCTTTTTTCCATTCTCTGTCTTCGCAAGATCTTCATGTCGTGCCATCACCTCATAGCCTGAGTCTCCAAAGTTTCTTTCATTATCAGTGGATCTGCTTGATCTTGAAACTTTGTTCCACCTCTATGTTGTCAACAACCTTCCTCTTACGTTCATTGCATCCGCTGCATTCACTGCGTTCGGTATGCTACCTTCAACTGCTATTCATAATGCTGCTTGTTGTGATACCTTGATGTTCTTGTCTACAAACAACTTGACACCTTCATGAGTAGGCAAACTCATAGACATTTGATTGACTGCATCTCCAGGTGTGCTCTAAATGGTGTCTTCGACTTCGCTCTCTTGGAAACCATTGTACCTACACTGTTGAGAGGTAGATGAACACCTACAATACTTGGAGACATGGCAACACTCATGGCAAGCAATCTGTCAATCGAAAACCAAAATGAACTTGAGAACTAACTTGCAACATCCCTGTGTGACTGATCATGAAGGTTGCACAATTTCGGTCGGGAGGTTTGGAGACCGACTGCCAAGATTTCTTAAGGCACATTCTAGGCTGCTGGGAGACTGCAAACTGTTGGAACTACACAATGCATAGTCCAGTCTGGATTCTGACTACTGGAATTGCGTAATGCGTAATCTTAGTTGGCAATGGCTATAGACTCAGTGACCACATTGCACAATTTTCTTGGCAAGTAGTCACTGTCCCTGAGAATTGTGCAAAGTAGGCTTGGGGAATAGCTATTGGGAAGAAATGTGCAATTATGGAGAGGAAGGAAGAGCCTTCCCTCTCAGGATTGCATAATGTTATCTTGGCAAGGCTCTTGTTGGGCCATAGTTTGGGCCAAGGTTGGCCAAACTTGTCGAAGGGCAACTGCAAGTGAATTTGAGTGCAAATGCATGTTGAAACTGAGTGTAATAATAAGTGAATGATCATGCATACAAATGGTGAATGATAAATTTAGAAAATGGAACAACATGCATGTGGGTGAGGCAAGTCAAAAAATTGGCGACCATTCACGAAAAATAGTTTCATGCATGCGACAATAATGAGATGTTGAAGAAAACTGAAACGGTGCTAAGACAAGCTGATATACTACAATGTTCAGAGATGCAAGGCTGATGTGAGGAATGAGCTCTACAATGTTCAATTGATGATTTTTGATAACATCAAGGTGGAGACGTGCATGCCACAAATCTATGGGAAGCAACACTTGGTGGGAGGTTTCCAAAATGATCCTTGCATGTAACCTCCAATTGCTAAACATAGATCCCTAAAATAAGGGATGCCTTTGCATGCCGCCTTGGGAGAAGCAGCCTATGTATGCAAGTTCATTTTGTTCGGTCCTAGAGGGAACCGGTCAAATCAGTTGCGCATGCAAGAGGTTATTTGAGGGCTTGAAGGAAATGTTCATTTCTAGCTGGGAGCTAGGCTGACTACCCAGGATATATGCGCAATTTCTAGGCAGAGCAGTTGTCTCCCTCCCAAATTTACACAAATTATAGGCTAAGCAGCCCTGCTATGGAAAATTGCACAATTCCTGCTCGGAGTGTTTATTGGAAGGATTGGGCAATCCTGGAGCCTAGCAAGCTACCAGACAGGATTGCACAATTTCTCTAGGGAAGGCTAGTTGCCCTCCAGAAATGCACAATTTTCTAAGGGAAGCTTTTCAGCCTGAAGCTGGACCAAGTCTGGGTGAACAACCTATGAGGGAAATGCATCAAGTTATGATCGACAAGTTGCCTTTGTGCAGGAAAAAAACTAAAGCTAGTGAACTTGATGAAGCGAGGCAAGCTACTGTGAAGGTTGGAAGGGAGGCTCTAAAATGAAGCTAAGGAAATATTTTGGACGGTGGTTGTAGTTGCTACAAAACTTGGCAACACACTGGTAGAACTCCAGCTCTCTGAGTAGACCTTGTTCATGAAAAGAAAGTCTAACACCTCCAGAAGTATTGTTCAGTTCTCAACTCCTCTTGGTTTCCACACTAGCTTGATTGTATGATGTAGCATCTGCCAAGCTCTTGATCAATTGACACATATTGCAAGCCAAGGCAACACAATTGTTTCGATTAGGCTTGAGAGGTATATTGATGCACAAGCAGTATAGTTTTCAGAGTCTTAGTTTCATCTCTAGTGTTGCTCCACTGCCAGTAGGTCTGGATAGTACCCTGGTGGAGTCACATAGGAACACAAGCATGGCTCCGTTGCTAGCAAGCCTGGTCAGTATCTCACAAAGTTACTTGCATCACCTCCTTATGTAGGAAGCCTTTCTCTTCTTTCGACTTATTCATTTTTCATTTTTCATTTTTTCACTTTCTTTTTTTCATTTTTATCTATGCATAGCACTTATTCATTTCATAGGAAGAAGAGGGATCCTAACTTATTGAGAGCAGAAGAGGTTTTTCCTACAAAGAAGTATTTTATTATACCTCTGATGTGCCTGTTAAGGTTCCCCCCCCCCCACCTTACTGTACTTGACTGAGCTAACAAGGGTTAATCCAAAAACAACCGACTAGAGTTGGTGACACTCTACAGCGCACAAGCATTATGTTTTCACTAAGGTTCACTTTGAACAATATGTTTTTTCCATCGACGTATCATAGATTGAAAGTAACAAGTTCTTCATATAGAGGCAGGATGACAGATAACCAAGTAGTGATAGCAGCACAAGGCCTCTTGTAATTTACCCAGTTTGCTTCAAGAGTCATACATGGTTTCATGCGAAACTATCATATGAAATGAAACAAGCGAACTAACAAACGACAAAGCAAAGCAAAATCATAAGTAAAAGTGAAAGTAAACCAAGCAAACAAGAAATCAGACAAAAAAAAAAAAAAGCAATTAAGAAAACAAGCATGCAAGCAAACAACTCAAAAGAAAACACTACTCCTACTCCTAAGATAACAATGCATGGGTCATCTCACATGAAGGGATACTTCCAATGCAGGCATCGATGCATTAGTTGACCCATGTTGGTGAAGGAATGGCTCACGAATAAGACAACTGTGTGAACCAACAAACAAGAAAGATATAACAGTGTAGATAAACACACTCTAAGCTTACAAGTGACCGTAGAACAAAGACGAGTGAAAGTGCATGACATGCATTCTATGGTGTTGCGATGATGTTGTGCTACACCGTGCGCAGATGTTGAGTGTATGCATTCTATTGACTGTGACATGCAAGCAAATGTGAGAAAGTTAGATCACTTGTGTTGTGCATGTGTGCTTGCTGTGTAAGTTTCCTCCAATGCATGAGCGATGGGATTGTGTAGTTCAAGTGGAGGAAGTGAAATTTGTGTGTTTGGTTGATATTCTATGCAAAGCAGAGAGTGATGAGGAGCCTTGAGTTTTTCAACAATTTCTTGACTGGAAGTGAAACCAACCTCAGGACAGTGAGGGCCTCACATAACCATCAACTTGGGCTGAAGTACCTGGACAGTCTGGGGGGTTTCGACTTCATTGATAGATAGATCATTGTAGACCAGTGCCTTGGATAGATTAACAATGGTTGAATCAACATCATGATTGGATGAGGAATTGAATAGATCATGACAACCAAGATCTAAAAATTCGAGATGTTCTTTGGCATCCTCATGATTTGACGAATTGGGTAGAGGGTTAGGTGAGAAGAAACGATGTTCACTCTCCATATTTTCAAGAAAGATAGATGACATATTGGATGAATTTTTTGAGGAAGATGTGTCCTGTCCGCAATGTAGTGACAAACTGACATCCAACGTTTCCTATGAATGATCAGAAGTAGAAGCATCTATAAATGATTTTTCACATGGGAAATCAATAGTGGAAGAATCACAAGGGATGTCAGGATGAAGCGGATGAGGCATGGCTGGAAGGGATTCATCCTTCATCGCGGGCTCTTCTATAGATTCTTGCACACAATCATCATGAATAATGGCATAGGTTGGCTACATAACACCAACTCCATCGAAAAATTGATCCTCATTCACAACAAGTGAGGAGTCTGGAATGGGGGGACACAAGACAGTACAATACGGAGGATCAACAAAACACAAGGATGGAGGTAAAGGGAAATAGTCCACGTGAAAACCAACAGGCTTGCTAGCCAAATTTGTGCAAATCTTAAGAGCAGGTTGGGTGGGAGAGTGTGACAGTTCAATAGAGGCGTGTGCTTGATCTCCCACATCAGTCTGTAGTGGTGGAGTTGTTTGATGAGGTGAAGGTGGATAGTCACTTATGACAACGACTATGCCTACCTGTGATTTTGCAGCTCCATCACTGAAGTGTGGTGAGAGGGGTTCAGATATGTGAAGAAGATACTCAAATATTACATCAAGAAATTCCCAAATAATATCATATTCGGGGAATCGGTATGCAATATTACAAAAGTGTGTGTGAAACTATTCAACAGATTCATCGGGTGCTTTTTGTAATTTCATAATTTCTGTGTTGAGTGCTTTATGGTCATAGTGATTGAAAACATGGTCTATCTCTTTGACTAGATGAACAAGAGAATGCATAGATTTTTCAAGCAGCGTGGCACACCAGTGCATTGGTTTCCCTCAGAGCATTGAGATGAACAACATGCAGCTCATGTATTCCTCAAGGAATCTATGTCTTTCGCATGAGCTTACAACACCGAACGTGTGCCTTAACAAGGCTTCATAGCCTCCACCATCAAATGTTTTATGAGACAAGTTATCTGAGAGAATTTTCGGAATGATGAAATAATTTCCATAAGACATGCATTCCGGAAGAGCAACTCAGTAGTTAGTCATGATAGATTTGAAGAGGTTCAAAATAGATGTGAGGACTCACCTTGTCATTTGTCCCTCCTTATAGTGCCAAAATGTTGATGGTGCTGGATTCGTCAACATGTAAGGGGATCTACCTGGTAAGAAGTCCCAATCAAACCCCATACCTTTTGGTGTAGGAGTCCTAGCTGTGGGTCGTAAGGTAATGCCTTGAACGTGATGTCACATAGAGGCAAGTAAGATAACTATGTCAGTAGCAAGGGTGTGACTGATATAGTGAGTCAAGGAAGGTGTATGAGGGGTTCTAACATAGGTGGGTTGAGGTGAGGGTGAAGGTGAGTTTTAGGTTGAAAGGAATCAGTCCCAACTCATCTAGGAACACACAACACACAGGACATACACAGCTTCTGGCGGATTAGTCTACACGGATGTAGCAGTCACAACATACAAGGTAAGATAACACATACAACACTCACGGATCAGTCTGAACGAGTGCAATGGTTTTTATAGCGAGCTTCATATGAAAGGTCTTTCTAATGTCTGACAAAGAATTCAACACGGACGAGACAACGCTAACAACATATACGACACATTTCCACTAATAGATTATGAATTACAACAAATGAAATAGTTCAAATGTAGAACACAGGTTAAAGAAACATGCATTACAAGTTAAAGTTCAGTCTTACAACAGATACAATACATGTGTGAAAATGTTTTGGCTCTTATTTTATAAAGAAGTGTAAGCTCCAATCATGCAATACATCCATGTAAACTTGCTAGCCCCTTTAGTGGAACGTTACAACCACATCCACCCACTCCTCCAAAAAGATGAGCTAGCTCCATGTAGTGGAGAAGCCAAGGCATGTTACAATACTATCCAAGCTCTTTTCAAGATAGTATTATCAGATGTTTGGCTGACCAAAAGCCTTTACAATGAGTTATGAGGGACTATTTATAGCAAAGGGTGGGGTGAACCTTGACATTCCCCTTTGTGACAGTTCAACTACCCTCATTACTCTTCACCTACTCTATGACTGTTACATCCAACCATTGACACTTGACTTACACTTGTCATGACTCAACATTATAATGCACATGTAATCATGTGAGACAACATGGCTTGAGAAAGCCTTGCAAGACATCACTGACACTCGGTCCACTGTGATGAGACCAACTCTTTGACATGCTTGTGATGGTGAAGGTGGTGAGCTGATACCAAGCTTGTTCATCCATGATGGTGTGTATGCACTTCGTGGTTACATCTTGCTGAAGTGAAATCTTGCCTTGATTGCAACCAGTGAATTGGTTTGGCCCCTTCATCCAGGTCATCTACTAACATGTGCATGGTCATCTTGGGTGTGGCTGAACTAGTAACACACTGATGCATAGTGTCTGTGCTGATCTTCAAGTGTGTGCTGGTAGTCATGCACATAAACTTGCCGAAGTACCTGTTCAGTTCCAGTTGGACTTGCTTTTTGTTTTCACCTTGGTGAATGTGTTGAATGGGTTGGATTGCATCAGGAAGATAATGACATGAATTCTGTTGAATCCCTTGCATGCGATCAACAACAATGCTCACCATGCCTACTACGTGTCATATGCTGGGATGGATCTTTAACATGTATGGGCACCGTTTCATCCGTGAGTGAACATTATGCCCACTACAATTCCCGTTCTTGCTGCAACTCATTCGTCTATCTGTGCAGCTTCATGTTCTTCCTAAGTTGCTACTTCAACACATGCAAATCCTTCTATGTTCCATTTTCTATCTTCATGCGATCTTCATGTCGTGTCATCACCTCATAGCCTGAGTCTCCAAAGTTTCTTTCATTATTAGTGGATCTTGTTGATCTTGCAACTTTGTTCCACCTCTATGTTGTCAACAACCTTCCTCTTGCATTCATTACATCCGCTGAATTTGTTGCATTCGCTTCATTCTGTATGCTGCCTTCAGCTACTGTTTATGATGCTGCTTGCTGTGATATCTTGATGTTCTTGTCTACGAACAACTTGACATGTTCGTGAGTAGGCAAGCTCATAGACATTTGATCATCTACATCTCTAGGTGTGCTCTCAATGGTGTGTTCGACTTCACTCTTTTGGAAACCATTTTACCTGCACTGCTGAGAGGCAGATGAACACCTACACACTCATGGAAATCAATCTGTCAGTTGAAAACCAAAATGAACATGAAAACTAAATTGCAACATACCTGTGTGACTGATCATGAAGGTTGCGTAATTTCGGCTGGGAGGTCGGGAGACAGACTGCCAAGACTTCACAAGGCACAGTCTAGACTGCTAGGAGACTGAATGACTATTGGAAATATACAATGCACAATCCAGTCTAGCTGTTGACTACTAGAATTGCTCAATGTGCAATCTCAGCTGGAAATGGCTGTAGGCTCAATGACTACATTGTGCAATTTTCTTGGCCAACAGTCATTGTCCCTTAGGATTGCACAATGCATGCTTGGGGAATAGCTGTTGGACAAAAATACACATTTCTGTAGAGGAAGGCAGAGCCTTCCCTCTCAGGATTTTGCAATGTTGTCTTGGTGAAGCTCTTGGTGGGGAAGAGTTTGGGACGAGGTTGGCCAGACTCGCTGACAGGCAACTGCAAGTGAATGTGAGTGCGAATGCATGCCGATAATGAGTGTAAGAATAAGTAAATGATCATGCATGAAAATGGAGAATGACAGATTCAGAAATGGAACAACATGCATGTGGGTGAGGCGAGTCGCCGAATCGACGTCCGTTCGCGAAAAACAATTTCATGCATGTGAGAGTAGTGAGATGTTGACGGAAACAGAAACGGTGCTAGGAAAAGCTAATATATATGTAAATAACAGTAAGCATTCAAAGAAATCAAGAAAACAATACTCATACCAACAAAAACACAAAAATAGACAGAAATGCAACACAAGGCATGGGAAGTGAGCTTACCCCAAACAATTGAGCTGAATGTGCTGAATACACCTAGATGTGATGTGGGATGTCAGAGCTACAAGGTTGATGTGAGGAATGATATCTACACCATCCAGTTGATGAGTTTTGATAACATCGAGGTTGTGACATGCATGCCACAAATCTAGGGAAATGGACACTTGGTGGGAGGTTTCTGAAATGATCCTTACATGTAACCTCCAACTACTAAACATAGATCCTTGAAACAAGGTATGCCTTTGCATGCTACCTGGGAGAAGCAACCCATGCATGCAAGTATGTTTTGTTCATTCCCAGAAAACAAGAAAGGTTTAACAGTGAAGACAAACACACTCCGAGCTTACAAGTGACCACAAAACAAAGATTAGTGAAAGTGCATGACATGCATTCTGTGCTGTTGCCATGATGTTGTCCTACACCACGTGCAGACTTGAGTGTATGCATTCTCTTGACTATGACATGCAAGAAAACCTAAGAAAGGTAGACCACTTTTGTTTTGCATGTGTGCTTGCTATGTAAGATTTATCCAATGCATGAGCGATGGGATCATGTAGTCTAAGTGGAGGAAGCGAAATCTGGGTGCTTAGTTGATATTCTATGCAAAGCAGATAGTGACAAGGAGCCTTAAGTGTTTCAACAATTCCTTGACTGGAAGTGAAACCAATGTCAGGATAGCAAGGGCCTGACATAACCATCAGCTTGGGCCGAAATGCCTCGACAGCCTGAGGGGTTTCGACTTCCTTGACAGATAGATCATTGTAGACCAGTGTCTTGGATAGATTAACAACAGTTGAATCAACATCGTGATCGGATGAGGAAGTGAATAGATCACAACTACCAAGATCATAAAATTCGAGATGTTCGTTGGCATCCTCATGATTTGACAAATCGGGTAGAGGGGTAGATGAGAAGAAAATATGTTCACCCTCTGTGTTTTCAAGAAAGATGGATGACAGATTGGATGGATGATCTAAGGAATATGTGTCCCCACCGCATTGTAATGACAGACTGACATCCAACATGTCCTGTGAATGATCGGAAGTAGAAGTATCCAGAAATGTGTTTTCAAAGGGGAAATCAGTAGTGGCAGAATCACAAGGGATGTTGGGATGAAGTGGATGAGGTGTGCCTGGAAGGGAGTCATCCTTCACCACAGGCTCTTCTTTAGATTCACACACACACTCATCATAAATGATGGCATAGGTTGGCTACATAACACCAAATCCATCAACATCTGATCCTCGTTCACAAAAGGTGAGGAGTCCAGAATGGGGGAACACAAGACAATGCAATCCTGAGGATCAACAAAACATGAGGACGGAGGTTGAGGGAAAGAGTTCACATGACAACCAACAGGCTTGCTATCCAAATCTACGCAAATCTCAAGAGCAGGTTGGGTGGGAGCTGTTTTATGAGGTGAAGGTGGATAGTCACTTGTGACAGTGGTTGTGCCTACCTGTGATTGCGCATCTCCATCACTGAAATGTGCTGAGCAAGGTTTGGATATGTGAAGAAGATACTCAAATCTTCCATCAAGAAATTCCCAATCAATATAATCTTCGGGGAATTGGTATTCAAGATTACAAAAGTGTGTGTGAAACTGTTCAACAGATTCATCGGGTGATTTTTGTAATTTCATAATTTCTATGTTGCGTTCTTTACATTCATAGTGATTGAAAACGTGGTCTATCTCTATGACTAGATGAGCAAGAGAATGAATAAATTTTTCGGGCAGCGTGGCACGCCAGTGCATTGGGTTCCCTCAAAGCATCGAGATGAATAGTGCATAGCTCATGTATTCCTCAAATAATCCATGTCTTTCACATGAGCCTACAATGTTGACCATGTGCCTTACCAAGGCTATGTAGCCTCCACCATCAAATGTTTTATGAGAAAAGTTATCCGAGAGCCTTTTCGGAATGATGAAATCGTTTCCATATGACATGCATTTCAAAAGAAAAACTCGGTTGTTAGTCATGATAGATGTGAAGAGATTCAAAACAGATGTGAGGACTCAGCTTGTCATCTGGCCCTCCTTCTAGTGTCAAAATGTTGATGGTGTTGGACCTGCCAACATGTAAGGGGATCTCCCCTGTAAGAATTCCCAATCAAACCTCAGACCATTTGGTGTAGAATTTCTAGCAGTGGGTCATAAGGTAATGCCTTGACCATGATGTCGCAAAGAGGTAAGTAAGATAACTATGTCAGTAGAAAGGGTGTGACCACTCCAGCAAGTCAAGGAAGGTGTATGAGGGGTTATAACATAGGTGGGTTGAGATGAGGGTGAAGGTGAGTTCCAGGTTGAATTGGATCAGTCCCAACTTAGCTAGGAACACACAACACATAGGACATACACAAATTTTAGTGGAGCAGTCCACACGGATGTAAGATAACACGTACAACACTCACAGATCAGACCGAACGAGCGCAATGGTTGTTATAATGAGCTCCATCTGAAAAGTTTGTCTGATGTCTGGCAGAGCAATCGACATGGAAGGGACATCATTAACAATATATACAACACATTTCCATTAGTTATAGTATGCATTACAAAAAATGAAACAATTCAGATGTAGAACACAGGTTAAAGCAACATGCATTACAAGTGTTAAAGATCAGTCTTACAACAAATACAATATATGTGTGAAAACGTGTTGGATGTTATTATATAAAGAAGTGTAAGTTCCAATCATACAATGCGACCATGTAAACCTGCTATCCCCAATAGTGGAACGTTACAGCCACATCCGCCTGCTCCTCCAAAGAGATGAACAAATTTCATGCAGTGGAGAAGCCAAAGCGCATTACAATACTATCCAAGCTCTTTTCAAGGTAGTCTTATCAGAAGCTTGGCTAACCAAAAGCCTATACAATGAGTTATGCAGGACAATTTATAGCAAAGGGTGGGGTGACCCTTGACATTCCCCTTTGTGAAAGTTCAACTACCCTCATTACTCTTCACCTACTCTATGACTGTTACATCCAACTATTGACACTTGACTTACACTTGACATGACTCAAAATTAAAATGAACATATACTCATGTGAGACAACATGGCATGAGCAAGCCTTGGAAGACATCACTGGCACTCGGTCAACTATGATGAGACTAGCTCTTTGACATGCTTGTGATGGTGAAGGTGGTGAGCTAATGCCAAGCTTGGTCGTCCGTGATGGTGTGTATGCACCTCATGGTGACATTTTACTAAAGTGAACTCTTGCCTCCATTGCAACTGGTGCATTGGTTTGGCGCCTTCATCCAACTCTTATTCTAACATTCCTAGGGAATTCTTGGGTGTGGCTGAACCGACAACACATTGATGCATATTTTCCATGTTTATCTTCAAGTGTGTGCTAGTGGTCATGCACATCAACTTGCCAAAGTACCTTTTCAGCTCCATGTCGGACTTGCTTCTTGTGTTCTCCTTGGTGAGTGTGTTGAATGGGTTGGATTGCATACGTGTGCACAATGACATGCATGTTATTGAATCCCTTGCATGCAATCAAAAACACTGCTCACCATGTCCACTCTGTGTCAGCTGTTGGGATGGATATTTAACTTTTACAGGTGGAGTTTCATCCACGAGTGAACGTTGCGCCCACTTTTGTCCTTATTCCTACTACAAATCATTCATCTGTAGGTGCAACTTCATGTTCTTCCTGAGTTGCTGCTTCAGCACATGCAACTCCTTCTCTATTCCATTCTCTGTCTTCGCGTGATCTTCATGTCGCATCATCACCTCATAGCCTGAGTCTCCAAAGTTGCTTTCATTATCAGTGGATCTCCTTGATCTTGCAATTTTGTTCCGCCTTTGTGTTGTCAAAAACCTTCCTCTTACATTCATTGCGTCCACTGCATTCGCTACGTTCACTGCATTTGCTGTGTTTGGTATGTTTCCTTTAGCTTCTATTCTTGATGTTGCTTGCTGTGATATCTTGTTGTTCTTTTCTGTGAACAACTTGACATCTTCGTGAGGAGGCATGCTCATAAACATTTGATTGACTACATCTCCTAGTGTGCTCTGAATGATGTCTTTGAGTTCATTCTCTTGGAAACCATTGTACCTACACTTCTGAGAGGCAGATGAACACCTCCAATACCTAGAGACATGGCAACACTCATGGCAAGCAATCTATGAGTCGAAAACCAAAATGAACTTGAGAACTAACTTGCAACATACCTGTGTGACTGATCATGAAGGTTGCGCAATTTCGGCCAGGAGGTCAGGAGACTGATTGCCAAGACTACACAAGGCACAGTTTTGGCTACTAGGAGACTGAATGATTGGTGGAACTATGCAATGCACAGTCCAGTCTAGTTGCTGACTGCTGGAATTACACAATGTGCAATCTCAACTGGCAATGACTACAGGCTCAGTGACTGCATTGCGCAATTTTCTTGGCCAATTGTCATTGTCCCTTAGGATTGCAAAAAGCAGTCCTAGGGAATAGCTGCTGGGTAGAAATGTCCATTTATAGAGAGGAAGGAAGAGCCTTCCCTCTTAAGATTGCTCAATGCTGTCTTGGTGAGGCTCTTGGTGGGGAAGAGTCTGGGCCGAGGTTGGACAAACTCGCCAACGGGCAAGTGCAAGTGAATGTGAGTGTGAATGCATGCTGATGCTGAGTGTAAGCATAAGTGAATGGTCATTCATGCAAATGGTGAATGACAGATTTAGAAAATGAAACAACGTGCATGTGGGTAAGGTGATTCATCAAATCAGCGACCATTCACGAAAAATAGTTTCGTGCATGCAACAATAGTGAGATGTTGATGAAAACTGAAAAAGTGCTAGGACAAGCTAATATACATGTAAAAAATAGAGAGTGCTCAAAGAAATCAAGAAAATAGTACTCATATAAGAAAAAACACAAAAAGAGACATAAATGCAACATAAGGCATGGGAAGCGGGCTTACCCCAAAACAATTGAGCTAAATGTGCCAACTGCACCTAGATGTGATGTGGGATGTCAGAGCTGCAAGGTTGATGTGAGGAATGAGTTGTACAACATCTGGTTGATGAGTTTTGATAACATCGAGGTTGTGATGCGCAAGCAACAAATATAGGGAGAGCAACACTTGGTGGGAGGTTTCTGAAATGATCCTTGCATGTAACGTCCAACTGCAAAACATAGATCCTTGAAAAAAGGGATGCCTTTGCATGCTGACTTGGGAGAAGCAGTCCATGCATGCAAGTCTATTTTGCTTGGTCCCGGAGGGAAGAAGTCAACTCAGCTACACATGCAAGAGTTTGTTCGATTGCTTGAAAGAAATGCACATTTTTGGCTGGGAGTTGAGCTAACTGCCTAGGATATTTGCACAATTTTTGGGTAGAGCAACTGACTACTACCAAAATTTGTGTAAATTCTAGGCTAAGTAGCCCTACCGGGAAAAATTGTGCAATTCCTGCTGGGAGTGTTGACTGGCAGGATTGCGCAATCCAATAGCCCAACAGGCTGCCAAACAAGATTACGCAATTTCTGGAGGGAAGGCTGGTTTCCCTCCAGAAATGCGCAATTTTCTAGGGGAAGCTTCTCAACCTGCAACTAGAGCAAGTTCGGGTGAACAATATGTGAGGGGAATGCATCAGGATGTGATCAACAAGATGTTTTTGTGTAAGAAAAACACTGAAGTTGGTGAACTTGACGAAGCGAGGCAAGTTGCTTTGAAGGTTGGAAGGGAGTCTCCAAAATGAAGCTAAGGCAAAATTTTGGAGGATGGTTGTAGCCGCTACAACATGTGGATGCATGCTTTTCCATATCAAGAGAGTGTCCGGGGGTTTAATGGTAACAAAACTTAGTGGGACCCAAGGGCTGGTTACCCAAGAGGTTGGGATGGTTCCTGGGAGTTATCTTGCTGATGTGGAGGGTACGTATGTTGTGTTTCCGTCGGTTCCACTTCCTTAAGGTGATTTGGGAGGTCAAATAATATCATAGTAACTTCTCATCACATGTTTACCCCGGTTGGATGGTTACTTGGGTAGACGTGGGACGAGGGTGTTACAAAGTGGTATTAGATCATTGTTTAGCCCTCAGACTGGATGGGCTTTGTGTTGGTAATGCATTCATGTCATTTGCATATGTGTTTCTTGTGTTGTGAGACCATGTGCTCGTTGTATTTTTGTGGTGTTGATCATGGTTGTAGTGATGTTTCCATGTGAATATGATGGTGTTGTTGTGGAGTGTGTCATCATGAGTGTATGGTTTATTATGCATTGTTTATGCATGTTAGTATTGCATGGGTTCAAGTGTACAATGATGTGGTGGTTGTTATCATGGTATGTGTAGTTGATATGGTCATGCATTGATGTTTGGACTCTAGCTAGAATAATGGTTATATGCTTATATTATTATGTGTTATATTTATATATGATGTCATGATTATGCCATACATGCGTTACATTGATTTGTTGATATTGTAGATGAGGTATCCTCCCTGAATTATGCTAAGGTACGTTGGCTTATTGTGATTTGGTTTAGCTGACATGATATACCTTGTAGGAAGAATATAGAATATGAATAGCAAGATGGTAGACTATAGTTTGTGAGACTTGCCATATGGATTAGATGAGCAACGTGGTGTTGGGAACTCATTTGATTTGGTAGACACACTGAGAATATTAAAGGAATAAATAAGGATTTGTAAGGCAAACAATGACAAAATCATAGAGGCACAGGAGAAAAAAGTAGAGGTAAATGCACTTATACTTCAGATTTTGTCAGAGTTGCAGTGGCAGGGACCACTTCAAATCAGCCAAGGGCAGGAGGAAAGAACTAATGGGGCATATGGAAGTAGGTTTGATGGTGAGTATAGGTCAGCTAGAGATGACACGATCAGAGATGGCAGGTCCTTGGATACTCTAGATAGGAGAGGTGATGGGTGCAGGTATGATTCTAGTTTTGGTTCTAACAGACATTACGATCGACATTGTCATTATCCTTATAGGAGGAGTGATAGGGGATATGAGTGATAGAAAGAAGAACCACCTACATTTTATGGAGAGATGAAGAAATCATAGGATGTAGATGCATGGTTGGTTGGTACGAGAAAGTTGTTCAGGTTACATGATCATCAGAGAACATGAAAGACAAAATATCTACATTCAATCTCAAAGGTAGATCATATATTCGGTGGGAATATGTGAAGAATGTTAGAGGTAGTCATGAGGAGGACTTGACTTGGAGTGATTTTGAGAGACTATTCAAGAAGAAGTACCTATCAAAGAAATACATTGATGACAGGGAAAAGGAATTCTATGAGCTAAAGATGGGATTGATGATAGATGAGGAGTACACTAGAAAGTTGTTGGACCTACTAAGGTATGTGCCTTACCTCACGGAGGGCAAGGCCAAGATTCAGATATTCACTGGGTGATTACTAATTGCATTTAAAGAAAATATTGAGTTTGACGAGCCTATATCATTAGAGGAGGCCATTCAAAAGTTAAAGCATTGTTATGAAAAATCAAAGCGCAGATATGAGACTAACCTGGACTAGAAAGTGAATGCAAAGAACACAGAAAAATGAGACAAGAAGTGAGCAATACCTCAGGATTCAGGTAGTAAAGAGATAGTTGCACCATATATGAAGTTCAATGCATGTGATAAAGGACAAAGATTTCGATTTGAGGAGTACAACAAGGATGCAAGTTGGAAGCCTATAAACTGTTGGAATTGTGGCAAAGATCATCATAGGAGAGATTTCCCATAACATCAGGGTGGTATATCGCAAATGTATAGCGCTAAGGAGGCATAGATAGTGGGAGATGTTGGGGAGAGTGTTCCTAGGATCTATGCAGAGGTAGATAACAGACATGAAGACCATCAAACATCTACCATTGAGATGGATGGTAAGATTTGTGATCAAGTTGTTTCTATTTTGATTGGCCCTATATTTAATTATAGTTATGTTAGTCCTGACTTGGTCGATAAGTGTGGCATGAATAAAGAAGTGCATGCAGAGTATTGGTTAGTGTAGTTTTCTACAGGTAAAAAGAAGCGAGTTCATCAATGGGTAACAACTTGTGCATTTGATTTGAATGGTATGACTACCTTAACACATTTGCATGTATTACCGTTTGGATCATACAATATGTTGTTGGGCATGAATTGGTTGCACCTTCATAGAACCAAGGTGTATTGTTATGACGAAGCCATTGAGTTCTTGGATGAAAATGGGGAACCAAGAGTCTTACAGGGAAAGAATAAAGCCACATTAGTTAGGATGGTGACAACTATGCAGGAAAAGCACAGTCACAGAAAAGGGTGTGTGTTATTTCCTGTACATATATCTAGTGAAAAATGTAAGGAAGTTGAGGATGCAAATGTTTTAAGCATGTACCTAGTTCTACAAAAGTTTCAGGATGTGTTCCTACACAGATTTCAGATTTTCTGCCTCACAGGGAAGTAGAAGTCTCTATTGAGTTGGTTTGAGGGGAAGCTCTGACATCAAAGGAAATTTACAGGATCAGTACACCTGAGTTGTTAGAGTTGAAGCTGCACTTGAAGGAAATTTTGGACAAGGGATATATTAGGCCAACTATATCACCATGGGGTGCATTGGTATTGTTTGTGAAGAAGAAGGATGGTACTCTGAAGATGTGCATTTATTACATGCAGTTGAAGAAACTCACTGTTAAGAATAGGTATCCATTACCAAGGATTGATGACTTGTTCGATAAGTTGAAGAGAGAAACAATGTTCTCGAAAATTGATATGAGATCCAGATATCATTAGGTACGCATTAAAGAAGAGGACATCTACAAGACAAATTTATGGACCAGGTATGGACATTATGAGTTTGTTGTAGTTCCATTTTCTTTGACTAATTCTATATCTACCTTTTGTTCTTGATGAACAACATGTTGCGTCCTTATTTGGAAAAGTTTGTTATTGTGTTCATTGATGATATATTGGGATATTCTAAAAATGAAAAAGTGCATGTTGATCATTTAACAACAGTGCTGAAATTGTTGAGAGAGCATCAATTGTATGCTAAGCTTAGCAAGTGTAGTTTCTTTTAGATTGAGGTACACTACTTGGGACATGTGGTTTCCAAGAATGACATAATAGTGGACCGAGAAAAGGTAAGAGTTGTCCAAGAGTGGTTAGTTCTTAGAATTTGGATGAGGTGAGATATTTCATGGGGTTAGCAGGTTATTACAAGAGGTTTATCAGTAACTTATTTCAGATTTCTTATCCTATCACATCATTGCGGAGGAAATGTAAGAAGTTTGAATGTATAAAGGAGTGCACGACCAATTTGAGCAGCTCAAGTAGTTGTTGACATATGCACCAATGTTTAAAATTACATATTCAGAAAAAGAGTTTGTAGTATGTACAAATGCTTGCAAGAGAGGACTTGGTGGAATCCTTATGCATGATGAATATGTGGTATGGTATGAGCATGAGCAGAACTATCCAACACATGATCTTGAGTTGGCAATGATCATAGATGCATTGAAGATGTGGAAGCACTATCTTCTTGGTAGAAGGTTTGTATTGATGAATGATCACAATTGTTTGTAGTATATATTTGACCAACCAAATCTGAATGGTAGGCAGGTTCAGTGGTTGGCCACAATCAGCGAGTTTGATTTTCAGATCAAGTATATCAAAGGCAAAGAGAATAGGGTGTAACATGCTCTTAGCAGGCAGATACATTTAAACCACACAACTTCTATGAGCTCCTACAAGACATATTTATAGGATAGGATCTTGTAGGCAAGTCAACAGGATGCCAGGTATATGGAGATTGTGCATAGGTTGCAATAGAGTTCAAGGACAAGTGCATGTATAGGTAGTGGTATAGGTATAGGTATAGTTGTAGGTGCACATGATATGGACTATTTTCTTATAGAAAATGGATTGGTCAATTTTAGAGATAGGATATATGTGCCAGATAGCAGTGAGCTCAAGAAGGTGATCTTGAGGGAGTTTCATTCGAAACCATATTCAGGTCACCTAGGTTATCAGAAGATGCTAACAATAGTGAATAAATTCTATTATTGGCCAAATTTGAAGAGATATGTAGCACAGTTTATGGCTAGGTTCTTGGATTGTCAGCAGGTGAATGCAGAGTGCAAGCATCCAAGTGGACTGCTACAGCCGATTCCAATTCTAGAGTGGAAATGGGAGATCGTTTCCATGGAATTTATCACAGGTTTTCTGAGGATAGTGAGACAACATGATTCCATCATGATAGTGGTGGACACATTGACAAATGTATCACACTTCATTCCAATAAATTCTACCTTCTTAGCGAGTGATGTAGTGTAGGTCTTCATCAGGTACGTGGTCAGATTACATGGAGTTCTGAAGCAGATTGTGTCAGAAAAGGAAGCTAAGTTAACTTCCAAGTTTTAGAAGGAGTGTTACTAGGAATAGTGTCCACTCGGATGCTGCTATTCCCACTAAGACTGGTAACTAGCTTAGAAACAAACATGTAAAGTCTACTTTCGTTTTCCTTTATGAAAATAGACAAGAGGAGAACTAAGAAGACCAACCTTAGTCTTGCGCTTGATTTTCTCTCCTTCTTGATAGAGCTTTGCCACTTCTTCTTTGTCTTCCTAGCTTCAAAGAGCACCTAGAAAGCCCTTCTTCACCTCAAGCAAAGCTAGATCACCCAACACTGTGAATGTACACCAGAATACCAACAACACTTCTCTATAAGATACAAAATTCCAGCCCCTTGGATCTCTGTGATGAGGGATCCATATATAGATGATTACAGAGAGGTGAGTCATCTTTTGGGATCTTGATTAGTGTCTTCTCTCTGATAGTTCCTGCCTCCACTTGGAGAATGATGATCTCTTACTCATCCTTGGTCGAAAACAGAGAGGCAAGTGTCAGAGGGGAAGCTTCTGGAAGATTCCATGATCTTCCACCTCGCATTTTGTCCCTGCCATTTTTCCATTCCCGACCATCACACCCCACAGAGGAGAAATTCAGTATGCATCGCACCTTGTACACTGGGAAGGTGGTATGCATCACACCCTCTGCACTGTGTTTTCAGTATGGTCCAGTTTTGACCATTTATGAGCAGTTTTTAGTGGAGAATTTCTGGGAGATGATGTAATCAACTGCCCTTGTTCCTTTAGGTAGTGAATCAACACTTTTAGGGACTTAGGAGCCCTCAATTTATGGACATTTATGATTGGGGTTGAAGTGCCCAAAAATGTCTATAATAGTTGCCCCCTAAAGCATGAGGTCCGAATCTTTGATGCGGTGAAATGCTTTACTATGAGGAACCAAAAGTTTTTTCGAGCTGGGAGGGACCGGTAATAGATACAATCAACATTATTTGGACACATTTTTTCATATCTAGCTAAGGCGGACATCCCATGCTCAACTTTTAAATTCATTTCAGTACATAGACAAATACAATCGCTGTTGCAGAAGATGATTTGGACTCATCATCCTTTGATTTGGATGATCATCTGTTCGGCAATGATGTACATTTGATGTTTTTATATTCCTAAATATATCGCAGCCCGGATGAATGAAACTAGATTCGGGGTCTTCAAAAATTGTTCAATCTTCACTCGGAGTACAAGTCGATCCATGTGAAAAATGTTCTGGAGTCGAACATGTAAAGACATCACCTGATTACCAGCCAATGATGTAAGCTGTTAACGGGTGTGAGAGGAATCACCAATAATGAAAATGACCCTCAAGGTACTACAGCAATTCACGTGGTGTGAAAATGGACTTGGCGTCGAACACCACGTAAAATATCTCGGTCGAAGGCCATTGATGTAAACCTGTCGCAGAAAGTGAGAAACTTGCCATTTAGGCATGCAAGCTTCAAAGTATTGAAAGGGTTGTTCCTAAGTCAACTCCTTGGATAGTGAGCTGATGTTGACAAGAAGTGACCCGTTGCAGGAGGGCCTTAATGAATCCCACATCAACGACACAGAATGAAGCAAATGATTTTGGAGGTGAAAACAATCTGACGATACAGGGTTCAGGGTGGCGGTCATGAAGGAATGGAGCATGAATGTATTGCAGTGGGTGAGACACAGGCGAATTGTCTGAATGACTTCTCTTGAACATATCGGCGACACTGATGATGGATTGGTAGCGTTAACCCCAAATATGGATGGTGTGATGGAACAATGGTGACGACCAGTGAACGGAACAACCAACATGGAAAAGATGCAGAAGGAAAGTGTCATGTTCAAGAGCGACTTGCTACCAATAAAGTTTTTTCAAGTTTTCTTCCCAACTTTCCCCAGTCATTACTGACCAGTACCTATTTATTTTTGTCAAGCTTGAGGAGGATAACATATGCTTGTTCTATAATCCACCCTTCGGGCAAACCTGTCGCTATATTTTAGCGAGTCTAGTGACAGTGAAGCTCGTTCTTGTCCATTTGGACGAGTTTGTCACTATTCGGTTTTAACGAGTTTAACGACAATGATAACTCGGTCCCTTTCAATTTTAGAGAGTCTGAAAGGATCAGAAAGGAGACTCCAACGATTATTTTTCGTCATATAATCCCTTAAATCTGAAAAAGCGTAAAATAATAGAAAAGGGATGAATTTTCGATAGTTTCAACGAGCCGAACAAGGCAAGTGATCGATCTTTTTGTGTAATAATCCCTCAGGTCCAAAAGGATTAAAATCTATAGGAGGGATAGCACTTCCGACGAATTTAATGAGACGGAGAGGCCAATCACTCGACAATCTTTTCATATTTTACGAGTCAGTTTAAAAGATCTTAAAGGAGACTCGTTTTCGTGGAACGAGTGATGGTTTCGGGTAGCAGCTGATTCCAGGTAAGATTTGGAATTCTCCAATCATGGTAGTGTCACAAGGTTGGCTAATAGAATCACTCTTTGTAGATGTTCCTCGAAAGGGTAAACAATCATATGGGGGTGAATGATCAGCTAAAAACACAACGGAGGTGATGATGAGAACACGACCAAGGCTCAAAAGATGGCGATAAGGCATTCACAATGGTTATTTACCGGTTCATTTTTTAATGAGCTTAAACACTGGGGGAAACATTTGCTGATGACTTATGTTTATTTTTTGACGAGCTTGAACTATGCGCTAAAACCACTCGTGGTGGGTTTATTTTTTAACGAGCTTGAACCCTACGGTAACACTGCTCGCCAATTGTATGATAAGAATGTCTCATTCAAGATTCTATTTTGAAGGGGCTTACATCATTAAAGCTTTGCCCCAAATCCTTTCTTTATGCAAGATAGGAAACGACTAGCCTTGCGGGTTTAAAGGGTTAGAGGTCCTACAAATTTAGAAAATAAATAGCCGCTCTTCTCTTGCATGTGGAAAGGTTTACATGCCCCCAGGTAAGCGAAAAATTTCCAGGTTACCGTGAAAGTTCCATCTACGTAGCAGACAGAAAGCTTCCTTCGCAATGTCTACCAAAATAGACAAAGGGGAGTGGTGCAACCGCATGCCACTCAACATAACCTTAACGAAGGTATCTTATTCCAGTCCAATCCCATTTTCCTAGAAGGATGGGTTCGTTAGACTAGTCATATATCCCTTGCGGAAACCCACTCTATACCCAAGGCTTCCCTGCCGAAACAGTCCAGGGTGCATGCCCGCTGGGTTTCAGTCACATCCTACTGAATCACTCGCGCTCATCAGGTGGACAGACTGGAGATAGATGAGACATTCCTTGTGTGAAGAGACCATTTATGGATGGCATTTGACTATTTGCGATGTGTGAATTGGGGAACGTCATTTAGTCTACGAGCTTGACCATTCTTCCTTCGTGCGGAAAAAACATTACTCTAAAGAGTGAGGAGACGATGGCTCCCATGTAATAAATATAGTCGCGTCCAAGGAGTAGATTATAATCCAAGGGTCCTTGAACTACCATCACGTTCATGTGAACGGTTTTCCTTCTCAAAGTAATGGGCACATTTTGAAGGATCCCTAAAGTTCGACTGGTTCATTTGTCGAAGCCTATCAGATTTCTCATTTCAGGCAAAAGCGATGGAGAAGCAAGCGCTTTCCAAGTAGTTGAGGAAAGGATACTCATAGAAGCCCCTTCATCGATGGTGGTACCAGCCATAACCATCCTGTAAGCTTGTACAATGATTATAAATGGTACACTAGCTGATAAACGGGGTTTGCCTAGTAGATTCCAGTCGAAGGAAACGACTAGGTTGCTTGGTGGTGGGACCAAATAGATGACCGGATATGACTCTAATGATCTTCCTTCCTGCGATAAAGAAACGGGAGGACTGCCCCCAAGTTCATCAGAGTCTGTGTTGATGAAAAGAATTTGAACGATGTCATTCTCTTTCTCTTCAGTGACGGTATCATTCGAAGATGAACACTCTGAAGGCAAGACCAAGTCAACTGTCGTCTCGACCTTTTGAATTTCGTTTGGTATGGATTCAGAGGGTTCATTTTCAATGATAGATGCTTTAGCCAACCACAATGACGAGTCAGCCAGATTTTCAACTGGTGGAGGACTTAGCAAGAGTTTTTTATATCTAGGAGGAAGTCGGAGCGGTGAAACAGGACGGTCATCCAAAACTCTTTTAGCCTCGTCAAGGAAGGGACAACGGTGGATGGTGTGATTTCCTTCACACAACTTACAAGGAAATCTGGGATTCCTTTTCTGTCCATGTGCTTCACTTTCACTGGTTGATGGTGTGCATTCAACATGATCTTCAGAGGTTGATGACACTGGATTGTGCAAACAAGGAGACCAGTCCCTTAAGATCCCAGGGATGTAGGGACAATCTCGGTGAAAGTGGTCTCCATTGCAAATGACACAAGGAGATTTAGGTTTCGACGGTGCGGTGTGAGGATTTTTGCTAGATGACGCTTGGTTGACCCCTTTCAATTTTGGTTCCTTTCTCTTCTTTTCCTTTTTATCTTTCTTCTTCTTCTTCTTCTCAGTCACTTGATTTTTAGCTTTATCAGCTTTATCAAGCGAAGAGGAAGGAGGAGAGGGAGAGTCAGACGAAGTAGAAGGTTGGGAGGCAACTCTAGTGTCATCTAGTTGTTGACTTGACTGTTAATGATTTACAGGATTCTAAATGATAGAGGTAGAGAAGAGCCATACAGGAAAACCAATTTTCAACCCTGGAAGTGACAAAGTGGCCATATGGAGTGCACCAACATCTCCCCAAGAGGAGAAGGGACTAGGATTTCCTCCAATGGGAAATCCTTGGTTGGTATACTCCATTTTCTCAACCTAAAGATCAACGAGGGAATTTGTGATGTTATTCTGATTAAAATAAATTTTAGACACTTTGACACAACTTGTTTTTTCAATTTAAAGAGTCGAGAAGAAAGAAAAGATGACTCTAGTCGCCTTTGATTTTTATTGAACCTGAAGTGACAAGTGCTCAGAGGACCTTTTCCTTTAAGGAGTCTAAAAAGGAGCAAAATGGACTTCTGGAGATCTAGGCAGAGAGGATTACCAAACCAATCACAAAACTATGGAATACTTTTTATGGTACGACAGTCAATCTTCCCGAATGCTGTGTTCAGTGCATTGCGATCGATAGGGCGGCAGACACGACTTCCTAAGGATAAAGGATGCTGCCTATTGTGGTCTCCCAAAATATACTCGATAGTACGTGGGAGCACAAGTCCGTACTAGCACTTGTCATCTCAGAGTGGAGGAATAATCCAACCAACGATGAAAACAATAGTTACCAGGTTTTACGACGCTGGAATACGTCTCTAGCCTAGACCTCTAGATGTTGTGCGTTAGGTTCCAAAGCGTTGTTAGATTCATTAAATTTATTTTAAGTTGATCTTGCTTAAAAATTTTCCTTTCAGGTTCACCGTGTGATGTGTATATAATTCCTAAAATGTAGTCTAAGATGATAAAAAACATTTAATCTTCTTTTGGCAATGAAAATCCTAGCTACTAAGGAAAGAAAGTTAAGAATCTTTCTGGAAAGAGCACATAGCACACGCTAAATGCACTGTCCTAAACCAAACTAAGTAGTGAAAATACAAATGGACATGCATGTATTTGTTTTCATCCTTCTTAATGTATGAATGATGATAAGAAAGCTATATGCAAATCTGAATCATTTTCAAAGCGACAGTACTTAACAAATTTCTTTTCAAAATGAAGTGAATGTAAGAGAGACACTTTGTGATTTCGAAATGAAAATTGCTTTTCGACACTTTAAAAACTATTAATTCAAATCATATGCAATAGTAACTGTATAATCGGCTATCATAAACAATGGGATTGTCTTCTAAAACTGACAACGACATCTATGACACTTTCAGGTCCAGAAACAACAGTTCGAATATGCTACTTTTTTTGCAAAAGAGAACTGAAAATGGCGCACAATACATAAAAACACTTATAGTTCTTTGCACTATGGAGGCAGATAATGTAAGAAAAGGGGGTTTTCATAGAGATACACTGAATACAGACAACAAAATCCTGAATAGGACTGAAAACAGTGAGGAAAGAACCAAAGTCTGAAGGTAGAGTTAACCTTCCCTGACCATCGCACTTGTCACACTATGAAATCAGTATGCAGTGCACCTACTGCACTCGGGAAGTGCGATGCATACAATCTGCCTTGAAGGTAGGGTGTGATGGTACTAGTGCGAGACTTTAAATAAGTTTTTACTCACAATTTGCAATTCAGTTCAGGGATTTAGGCTGAGTAAGTTATTTTCAGTATATGTAAAACACAGGGGTGATCTAAAGAGGTTACCAGAGCCACTACTTAGGGCAATTAGACTGTTTGCAGATCGATTGTTTAATTCATAAACAAAACCTAGAGACAGACTGAAGCGGCATTGATCTACTTTGCATTTGTATAACGAATGCAGTTCGAAGGCTAGCTGGCTTGGCTTCAGGCTCTGTCTGTAAGTTTATAAAAGAAACAAAGATAGATAGGCTAACAAACAATCTGGTCGTTCCCCAGCGGAGTCGCCATTTTGTTACTTGGAATAGTGTCCAATCGGATGCTGCTATTCCCACTAAGACTGGTAGCTATCTTAGAAACAAACAAGTAAAGTCTACTTTCGTTTTCCTTTATGAAAATAGACAAGAGGAGAACCAAGAAGACCAACCTCAGTCTTGCGCTTGATTTCCTCTCCTTCTTGATAGAGCTTTGCTGCTTCTTCTTCGTCTGCCTAGCTTCAAAGAGAACCTGTGGAATCACAGCAACATACTACTATCGAAGAAACAAAGATCTATATTCATAAATAACACAGGACCAGATGTGTGTTAACCATACAAATGCATATATAAACAAGTACGCAAGAATATGGAGGAAAACTTGAATAGCTTTATTAAGATGAAAAGTAGCAAGAGGATTATAACCATATGTTCTGACCCAGCATCATCCTCCAACTAGAAATCCCTTCTTCACCTCAAGCAAAGCTTAGATCACACAACACTATGAATGTACACAAGAAAACCAATAGCACTTCTGTATAAGATACAAAATTCCAGCCCCTTGGATCTCTATGATGAGGGATCCATATATAGATGATTATAGGGAGGTGAGTCATCTTCTCGGATCTTGATTAGTATCCTCTCTCTGATAGTTCATGCTTCCACTTGGAGAATGATGATCTCTTACTCATCCCTGGTCGAAAACAAAGAGGCAAGTGTCAAAGGGGAAGCTTCTGGAAGATTCCATGATTTTCCACCTCGCATTTTGTCCCTGCCATTTTTCCATTCCCGACCATCGCACCCCACAGAGGAGCAATTCAGTATGCATCACACCTTGTACACTGGGAAGGTGGTATGCATCGCACCCTCTGCACTGGGTTTTTAGTATGGTCCAGTTTTGACCATTTATGAGCAGTTTTTAGTGGAGAACTTCTGGGAGATGATGTAATCATCTGACCTTGTTCCTTTAGGTAGTGAAGCAACACTTTTAGGGACTTAGGAGCCCTCAATTTATGGACATTTATGATTGGGGTTGAAGTTCCCAAAAATGTCTATAACAAGGAGTTGTTTGTAGGATTAGGTATAGAATTGGCCTTCAGTACAACTTATCATCCATAGACAAATCGATATACTGAGGGGGTCAACAAGATATTAGAGGACATGTTGAGGATGTACGTGATGGATCAACAAAGTAAGTGGAAAGAGTATCTTCCACTGGTAGAGTTCACTTATAACAATGGGTATTAGGAATCCTTGAGGATGATTCTGTTTGAGGCATTGTATAGGTAGAGTTGTAACACTCCCATCAATTGGAGTGATCTAGTTAAGAGGGTGTTTATTGGACCAGAAATGTTGGAAGACATGGAGCAGGAAATGTAGGTAATCAAGAATTTGAAAGCAACATAGGATAGGTAGAAGAGCTATGTATATTGAAATAGGTTGTCCAAGGAGTTCTAGGTTAGGGAACAAGTGTACTTGCGCATCCAACCAAAGAAGAGTTCCTTGTGGATTGGATCATGTGCCAAGATGGAACCATAGTTTTGTGGACCTTTCAAGATTATTGAGAGGCTTGGGATAATAACATATTGACTTGCACTACCTCATGGAAATAAAATTCAATGATGTTTTCCATGTGTCATTTCTTAAGAATTATGTTAAATATGTTGATCATGTGATTGACTCATCTGTATTATAGGTGGAGCTAGATGGAGAATTCTAGCCAGAGCCTCGGTGTATCTTGTAGAGAAAGATGGTCATGCTACGGAACTAAGAACTCAAGTAGGTTAAAGTGCAATGGGAGCACTTTGGTCCTGATGAAGCTACATGGGATATGGTAGATTATATGCGGGCTATATATCCTTCCTTATTCATTGGTTGAGTGGATGTTTTTTTATATGTCTTTGGTATATGTTTTGGTACATGTTTTGGTGATGTTTGGTATATGTACATATATATATATATATATATATATATGGATGTAAATACCACCATGAGCTATGTTATAAAGCTCCAATAAGTGGTATGGGTGTCATGTCATTATGATGTTATATTTGTTATGTTGTCATGTTGGTTTGCTGCTCAGTAGGATGATCATTGTAAATACTATAGAGAGCTAAGTTATAAATCTCCATGGGAAGTATGTTTTCTTTACAATAGTTTTGTTGAGCTAAAGGCATGGTTGGACATCGAGGATGGTATCCCCCCAAGGGGGAGGTTTTTATAACAATCTTGGTTAATGGGGCACTTATTCCAATCTAAATGTTGGGAAAAATCATAGTGATGGGGATCATTGGTGATTCATTAATGGTTAAGGAATTTGGAAAAGGCAATGGAAAAGGATTTGGAAAGGGAAAATGGCATTTTGGCACATTTATTTATGAAAATAATGGAAATTAGGAGAAAAGGGAGGTGAAAGGTCACAGGTTACATGTGAGGAAGAAAATGAGGGAAAATAATAGAAAATGAAGAAAATAGAGGCTTCATTAATAAAAAGGCTTATGAGGACTAGTTCACAAACTTTTCTCAGTTTAGTTTTGGATCTCTCTCTATATTCTCTCTCTCTCTTATTTTTGGACACTTAAAGTTTCCTTCGAGCACTCTTGGACAGTGTGGCATACTTGGATTTTTGGAGAAAGAAGGCAAAGGAAGAGCAGGAAAGTGAAAGAGTACATTGGCAACTACAATGAGTTTTTCTTGTAGGTACCGAGTTGCATGTATGTTTTCCTCACTAGTTTTGGCATCCATGGAATATGTATGTGGTTTATTGTTCATGATATATAATTGGAATGGAGGATTGCTTGGATTGATACTGGATTTTCGTAGCCTTGCAATTTCCTAGATAGCCACGGTGTTGTGGGTTCATTTATTTGTTTATGGTTGGTTCTCATGTTTCCTTAGTGGGTTGAGTTACTAGTTTCTAGAAGCCCTAGTTGGAAAAAACACTCTGTAAGCCCTGTAAAAATTTGGGTTGAGTTATTAGTCCTAGAAGCCTTGGTTAGAAAAACTCTCCAGAAGCCCTTGGTGGGTTGAATTACTAGTCCTGGAAGCCCTGGTTGAATAAACACTCTAGAAGCCTAGATGAGGCTTTGTGTTGAGTTACTAGTCTTGGAAGCCTTAGTTGGAACAAACACTTTGGAGCCCTAGAAGGTTTGGGTAGAGACCAATCTGATGATGGTTTTGTTATGTCCAACTGTGAGGTGGAATCATTATTTGATTGGTTAAGGTGGTTTTGCATATGGAATCCCTTGATGGTTTTAGATTGATGTGTTTTATGGGTTTCCACATTCATGCTTGGAATATGGCATGGCGTTGACTCCGTGAATAGAGATTTGGCTCAACCATGTCTATGGTCAGGTGTTTCATGGAATTTCCACAACTCGTTGGACTTTGTATCATTAATATGAGGTTATTTCTGCTTTTTATTTCATGAGTATTATACTAGTTTATAAGGGATGATATGGCTGTGATTTCCTTGGTAATTTTACTACTATTATGTTGGTTATGAACATGTGTTATGACAATGTCTATGTATGGCCCTCACCATGTTTTTACATGTAAATGATGAAAAATGTATCTATGGCCTAATGGATGAAATTGCAACTAATGTGTTGAGGTATCAATGCTTCTTAGTGATTCTCAGATGAGTATGCGACTGTTATGCTCAAATCTCTTGTTTAAACCTATAGATTACATAATTGTCACATGTTTGACGAAATGTTTGTCATGGCTAGTAAGGGTTTAATCAAGTCCTTGTTCAAGTAATTGCAAATTTTTCCTCATTTTTCTATTATCTTTCGGTACTAAAAGTGTCATTGAGTTCTGGGTAGTGACATGGGTTCTAGGCCTAAAAAAGGGGCTCAAATATCGGAGACACGGGCACAACATTGGGCAGAAAAGTCCCTGGACGCATGCATACCGATGCAATGGGAGAATTTGGAGCCTCCTGGACACATGCTTATCAATATAAAGGGAGCCTTCGAGGGTTTAATTGTCGAAAAAATCAGTGGGAACCAGGGGTATGTTACCTAAGAGGTTGGGATGGTTCCTGGGAGTCTTATTGCTAATGCGGAGGGTTTGTACAATGTGTTTCTTTCGGTTCCACTTCCTTATGGTGATTTAGGAGGTGCAGTCATATCATAGTAAACTCTCATAACATGTTTACCTCGGTTGGATGGTTACTTGGGTAGACATGGGAGGAGGGTATTACAGACCCACCCTCCCCCCCAACTATGCCACTGTTTAAACTTAAATATGACATGATTACCCATAGTTAATAAGAACATTGTGTGGCCTTTTGGTCAGGCAATTGTTTCATGAGCTGGAGGTCACACGTTCAATTCTTATGTAGGTTGGTCAGTTGACTTAACAAATTCCTTTCCCATTCTGGGCTGCCACATGGCACCTTGTTATCCCTGCAAGTTGACTTTTTAGTTGTTTGGCAAATGTTCATAACGTACTAACTTCCTCATATGAAGTTATTAAGGAAATTCAAGTGTTATTGGGAGTAGAATGATGATATATACAATTTGGTGCTGGTTTCAAGAGCTTTTGAGCACTTTTCATTTTTGAGTATATTCGTGATCCCTTGGATAATTCCTCCCCACTGGAAGCTTTTGGACCACCAAAATTATATTTTTACTCAACAAGTAAGTGAGGCTCTAACTCCCTCACTTTCCAGATCCCTATCCACCTTGATTTTCTTGTATTAGTACCTTTAAGCCCCACATGAATATACTCCACATTGCCTCTACGTGAATTTCTTATCCCCTTGTCAAGAATCGAGTCTTCCTACAATGCATTTAAATATTCAAGAGAAAAATATTCTCTAGATGGAATTTGAACATTCTCTTCTTGATCAAGAATCATAGGGGCTCATACAATCTCAATTTTTCCACATTCACAACTAAATAAATTTGCATGTAAGGTGGAAAATCTAATTGGAAAGTGTTGATACCAATCTTCCCCAAGATTTTGAAAGGAACATATTTGATTGGCTTGAGATTTTTACCTTCACCTTGTAATATTTCCTTTCTAATGTACAAACAAACTTGATCTCCCACTTGGAAATCATGATCAATTTGATGCTTATCATGTCTCGCTTTCTACTTGGCATGAATTTTCTCTAGTTGTTCTTGGACCCTTTGATGCACTAACTGGATTTGTTCAATAAAGTTCTTGGATTTGTCCACATCATTATTTGCATCTACTGCAATATCTTTACCAAAGGAGAATTTCCCAAATAACCCAAGTAAGATTCAAATGGAGATACTCGAGTAGATGAATGCTTGGCACAATTGTAGGCATGCTGGATGTAATGCAAATTCTCATCCCAAAGTTTAGAAATCTTACCACAATATCCTTGAAGGAGATGCACTAATGATCTATTCCCTAATTTTGTCTGGCCATTGGTTTGTGGATGAAATTATATGTTGTTATTTAACTTTGTGTCCATGAGTTCCCAAAAAATTGACAAACAATTCCCAATAAATTTAGAATCTTGATAAAAAATAATCGAAGTAGGTAACCCAAAATGAACCCATACATTTTGGAAGAACATCTTTACGGTTTTCCAACTATAACTTGCTTCTTACAGGGAATCAACACACATTTTTCTGAAATGATCCAATACAACATATGAATAATCATGGCCTTTCCTAGACATTGATAGTTCCCCAACGAAATCCATGGAAATACTTTCCCAAGGACGAGAAAGGATAGGAAGTAGAGTGTACAAACCAAATTTCCTATTTCCCGGCTTGCTAGTAGAACACTTAGAAAATCCTTTTACATATGTTGATATTGTTTCATTCATGCGAGGCCAATAACAATACCTCTGGAATTGAGCGACTGTTTTTTCTACACCAAAGTGACTATCAATAAGAGAAGTATGGGCTTCCCTATGAGATAGACTCTTTCATTGTGTGGAACACATAAATTTCCAAGATGATACAACAACCTGTGATGAACATGATAATCCAACTCTTAAACATGATTTCCTTGACCCAAATTTGCATAAGCATCTTTAAAATCTTCATCTTGATTATACTGTTCAATATAACTTTCATGCATGATTGAGTATTGATTAAGAATGATAGATGCATTAACAAGTGGCCTTGATAACATATCTACAACGTTGCTATATATATCTTTAATATACCTGATTACCAAATGAAATTGAGGCAACAATCGTATCCATCTGAAATGTCTAGTTTGTTGTAGCTTGGTTTGTGATTGTAAATATTGCAAACGTTGATGGTCAATATGAATAATCATTTCTTTACCCATCAAATAATGCATCCACTTCTTCACGCTTTGTACCAAACCATACAACTCTTTATCATATGTTGGATAGTTAATCACTGCTTTGGAAAAGGTTTCAAAATGATAACATATTGGCTTACCATGATGCATCTAAACTTCTCCCATAACATATTTGCTTGCATAGGTTTGAATTTCAAATGGCTACTTAAGATCTGGAAGTTCTAGAATTGGTGTTGTACTAATTTTTTTTTTCAAAGTGTTAAAATATTTTTGCTTCCTTCCCCCCCACTGAAATACCTGCTTCACACTTGTCAAAGCATGTAATGGTGTTGCAATGAATGAGAAATTAGTAATAAATTTTCTCCAATATTGTGCTTCTCCTAGAAAGTTCTTAAATTCTGTTACATTGTTGGGTTTAGGTCAATTCAAAATAACATCATCTTTGGAAGGATCAATCTTCAATTCACTACCTCGTATAGTGTGACCCAAATAAACCAAAGAGGTTTTCCCAAATTCACATTTAGACATATACAAATACAATTTTTCCTTTTTCAAGAGATCTCGAGATTTCTTTACATGCTTGACATGATTTTCACAAGTATTACTAAAAATCAGAGTATCATCTAAGTAGACCATGAAAAAATCATCATGGAATGATTGTAATACATCTTTCATAACTTTCATGATTGTGGCAGGTTCACTTCAAAGCCCGAATGACATAACTAACCATTCAAACAGACCTTGTTTTGTGTTGAAAGTAGTTTCCAAATATCATCTTCAACAGTCCTTATCTGATAATAACTTCTTCTCAAATATAACTTAGTGTAAACTAAACAACATCCTTTAACTGATCTAGACAATCATTAATGCGAGGAAGAGGATAGTGATTCTTTATTGTCATATTGTTCAAAGCATGGAAATCCAGAAACATGTGCCATGTACCATCTTTCTTTGGAACCAATACAATAGGAGACCCACAAGGAGATGTACTAGGTCCGATGACCTATTTTCCAAGAAGCTCTTGAATTTGCCTCTTAATTTCTGGATTCTCCAAAATTGACATTCTATACATGTGAATATTCGGAAGTGGTGCATCTTGCTACAATTGAATCTCATGTTGGATTCCTCTTTTTATAGGTAACCCTTCAGGTTCTTGAAACATATTGCCATAAGTGTTAAAAACTTCAACCAATTCATGCTTGAGTTTAGAATCACATCCTGAGAAAGCTTCAGATTCAACGATATCTTTAGATTTTAATCATCAACAACACACAATTATTACTAGCATTCACAAGCCTTTTCATTTGATCAACACTAACAAGAGATAGGTTCATATTCTTGCGATGTGCTCTAACAATATAGTCAACTACATATTTGAAAATATGATATTTCTTTTCATGATGATAGAATGTGGCTTTTTGTTCATATAAATATGGACTCCCTAAGACAATCCCACAAATATCAAGTGGTACAACATCAACCTCTCTCTCATCTATAAAATTAACAGTGATGGAGAATTTGAGTTTACATTTTCTTGTCACTTGCAATTTGGAATGATCACATACCCAACCAAAAGGGTAAGGTTTTGCTTGAGGTGTAGTCTCTAAATTAAGTTTCTTTAATTTTTGTTCAGAGATAAGATTGACTTGAGATGCACTATCAAATAATGCATCAACCTTTGTATGTTTTGTAATGACCCTGATATGGATAAGCTCACTTCTTTTTTTGTCATTTTCAGATTCAATAGGCTTGCTAGAAGAACTAGTACTTGCATTAGAAGCTATACCTTTCATTCCCATAGATGTGATTTTGGTTTCATCACACGAATCAGATCCTAGATCTTGTTGAGTTGTAGCAATAGTCTTTTGTTTACCCTTTTTATTGAACTTATTTGGTTTCAATTCTAGATGTAATTTCTAACAAATGTCTTCATCATGCCCTTATTTTGAGCAATGTTTAGAAGTAATTTTCTCTCCTTCTTTCTTGACAGTATCATTATTTTTACTTTTTCCTTTAAACTTCCCCTTTCCTTTGTCTCCAGATTTAAAAGGTTTCTTGATGGAATCTTGAGGAAAATTCTTACTTCTTGATTCAATTAAGTTTCATGAACACATACTTCATCTAGATTGGTGGGATTAAACATAAGTATAATATGCCTCAAATAACTATGTAATCCACCTATATACTTAAGGAGAGTATCTTGTGAGGTCAAATAAACAACCAAGATTAAATCTCTTCTTCTAAATTATTGTGTGTAACTTTGGACACCCTGACCTTTTGCTTGTCTAAAATTTTTCCAACCCATAATTTCTTTTTTCATGTAGGCTAATGGATAACACTTCCTTCTTAATGAAGATATAAAATCATTCCAAGAAGAGATAATTTTACCAATTTTCTTCAAATCTTCTTGAGTTTTGGCCTCCCACCAAATGAAGGCAACACCTTCCAAGTGAAGAGAAGAAAGTCGGATGTTTGTAACATCATCATCAGTCTTTTGAATCTTGCAATAGACTTCAATTTGATGAACCTAATTATCCAAATTTTCAGTATTTACTTTGTGATTGTACATTGGAAATCAAAACTTGACATCAAGCTCAATCAAAGGAGACTTAACATGTCCTCTTAGATATGTAGGAGGAGTAGGTATATGTGATGAAGGAGGTGAAAAAGGAGTTGAATATGGAGGTGTAGATGGAGGTGAAGGAGGAGGAGGAGGTGGAGGCTTGTTACCATTACCACCACCATCTTTTGGTTGATTAAATCTTTCTCCTTGCAGCCTTGTTGTTCTCTCATTGTAGAACAATTTCACCATGTTAGTCATGTCAAAGAAAGCCTTTCTAAAGGATCTCTCATCCTTAGACACCAACTCTTTTATTTATCCTTCTTCATGGACCATGACCTGTGGCGTTTGTGGCTTCGTTGAGATAATTTGAGGGTTAGATGTTTCAAGTGCTCCTCCTCTTCTCAATTTAGACCTTGTAAGCATTAAAAAGCCTTACAAATTCTATCAACCTTCACAAAAACCATGCACTAATACCACATTGATCCAAAACTAAAAAATTAAGGTTTCATGAAATGATTCACAAGTTTACGTATTTTATGCAGTGGATCGTGATTGCAAGAGTACACAAAATAAATTAATTTTGCAGAATTTTAACAGTTAAAATGGACAACATGCAACATCAAAACACAAAAAATTGATGATGGAGTTTGCCCTCATGGGCTACGTCTCTGTGTCCAAATTCCAATGGTGGAATTTTTTATTACATGCTCAAATTCTCAAATGCATTAACATACAAGTCACAATTCACAAAAATAAGACTACCGTTGGGCTCAAAAAGGCTCTTCTTGGGCTCAAAAAGGTTAAAAAATGGGTAATATAGGCCTCCTTCAAACTACATGCAAATAACTCTACAAACTGGTCTCCTTTGGAAAACTGGGAAAGAAAGCCATTCTTTGGTGTATTGGTTTGTGGTTAGTTAGAAACCCATACGTCTTAGGTTTGATCCACAAATATCGTGGGGTTGGTTTTGTTGTATTAAATATTTTTTTTCGTTTTTAAATTCAGGCCAAAGCCCCCTTCAATCTTCACAATATTGTGGGTTGCATGTAACCAAGGGTTGCGGGCCATAGGCCACGCACCCTTCTCATCTTCGACGCCCTGGTTCAATCAAATAACATGTGGCCAGGGGTCATTTCATTGGGTGCGGGCAGGGTGCCAACAACCACCCCCATAACTATGTCACTGGTTATATGGTTGTGCCAAAAACCAAGGGCCAAGTTGGCCAGGCATGCTTGTTGGCGCACCCTTCCCCCCAGCCATTTCATTTTTTAAACTTAAATATGAAATCATCACCCACAGTTAATAAGAACTTTGTGTGGCCTGTTGTTTGGGTGATTGTTTCATGAGACGGAGGTCAATTCCTGCAGAGGTTGTTTGGTTGAGTTTACAAAATTTTGGCCCAATTCAAGGTGCCATGTGGCGCCGTGTGATTAGGCCATGTGTCACCCAATAATTGGCCCACTTGTCCACACTGCATTCACCTACCTGTGACCAGTAGTTAGATTCCATGTGTCAAATCGAGACGATTCTTCTTGTAGAATCTGTACACCCAGTCAACATGTTGACATCAACACCATGTTAGCATATAGATTGCCACATGGCATCTATACTTGCACAATGAACCATGGAAGTTGAACTTTTAGTGGTTTGCCAAAAAAGTTAGAACTCAATAACATACTCATATGATATCATATTAAAGTGATTCAAGCATTGTTAGAATCAAAACAACGAGATCTATGATTTGGTGTTGGTTTTAGGAGATTTTGAGCACTTTAATTTTTTAGCATGTTTTTGATCCCCTGGATACCTCTGCCAATGATACCAAGTGACTTTTATGACCCTCTAGAAAACCATCAACAATAAAAGAAGTTTGGCAATTCAAAAGTGACTCTATTTGAATCATCTCTTTCTTATTCTCCAAAGAAAGGATATAGGCCCATCTTTTGACCAGGGGTTTGAGAACACTCATCTTGTAGATCCAGGATTCCATTACTGAAGTGAATGAAATATTAGAACACTGCTTCCAACAAGAGTGAACCAACTTAGTGAAAGACCCCTTAAGGAGGTAGTGGTGATTGAATTTAAAACAAGTTTTCGTGGTGGAACAAGAACAACCAACTAGAGAAAAATGGGTGAATGGTGAAAAATGTTCTCATAGCTGACCCATGAGAAATATCTCATTAGGGGAGTTTTGAGGTCTGAAATGGGCCTCCTAAGAAAATTATAAAATAATAGTGGAAATAATAAAATAATATTAGATTATATCATCAAATTTAGAGGGGAAAAAGAAAAGAAAATAAGTTTCAATTTTCAACTTATCTCCCTATGGGTTTACTCAAATTTCGAGCCAAAACACTCATTGGATGCATAATTTGATTCCTCATCCAATAAGTACCCATGTTTCATACTTTCGATGGATGTTGCTGCACGAAAAATCAGAAATACATGAAAAACATGATTGCAATCACGTTTTTTCATGCATTTTTTCTTTTTCGTGTAGCGGTGTCCATCAAAAGTATGCAACATCGGTACTCCTTGGATGAGGAATTAATTTTTTCATCCAATGAGTATTCCATCTCAAAATTTGAGTAAAACGTTAGGGAGATAAGTTGAAAATATGAGTTGAAAAAATAGTTTTATTATTTTATTATTTTTTGATGTTTTACTTTTTTACTCCAAAAATGGTGAATCATCTGCCATGGTTGACATCATCATCTTGAATCCTATTGGTTCTTATAAAGTTTATTTTGGTTGTACATTTTTCTTAGGAGGCCCATTTTAGACCTCAAAATTCTCCCTAATGTCCCAACAAAGCGCCAAGTGATTTCACCATTGAGAAATATTCTAACTGTTTAGTGATACCATCCACCCTTGTTCTTCCATTCCTCCATGTAGAAGCCAAGGGAATAAGGCAGATGTCGATGAGATTATATTCTAGGACAATATACGAAATTACTAGAGCAAAGGAATCAATTTTTTTATTTAGATCCCCAAACTTCACACGTAGATATGGTGAAGTTCAAGTCCAGTACTAGGATAAGGGATTGTTCCCACAAGATGTGCTACAAAAATATGGTTCCATAATGTTTCTCACTCTTCAAAAGGGCCATAACAGTTCACTAGCATGACTGGTTTATTGATGCCACCGAGTTTTTCCACCAGAATAAAGTTGGCCATAGAAGGGAACAACATGAGAGAAGAAAATTGTGGGCTATATAGAACTTCTAGGCCACCTAAGTGACCATCTACATCATTAGAGAAGATACATTAGTAAGGACAAACTTTGTGCAATTCCTCCCTAGTTTTGGTACCTAAAACCATATTTTCCTTGAAGAAGATCATCAAAGGCAGATGGACATCCACCAATTTGTGGAGAACATGTTTATTTGGAGGCCCTATGACTCCTCTAATATTTAAGGACATAATGATCATGGAGACCCCAAGTAAGAGGGTGACTCTACTCTAAAGGCCTTTGGATATTAAGTTACATTTGAGATTTCCTTGAAGAGCTCACCCTATAAATATCCCCCATTCATTAACTCTTTTTTTTTTATTTTCTTCTTTCTAATTGTGACATTTCAGAAAGAGGGTGTGAAATCAGTTAGGAGATAAGTTCAAGGTTGGGGAGATGTATAGTTCAAAGTTTGAGGGAACTATAATGGGAGGGATCCAAAGACTAAGAGTCTTTCATCAAATATTGGCCTCTCTTAGAGACTAAACCTGACATCAGGTGTGACAAAGAGGAAGGGCGTATTTTCTGAGGGGCACTTATCAAAGGGGGATCTGGACTTGTATAGTGGGGAAACTTAAAAAGAGTAGAAAGGGGCATTCCTCGTAAAGTTCTGGAAATATTGTTTGAACTCATAGCTTGTTGCCTATAACCTTATTTAAACATGAAACATGGAAAACTGGGTGCAATCGAGAAGCTGCAGGAAGCTCCAATTTGTATGCCATAGTACCAATCTTTTGCAACACCTTGTACGGAC
>APFE031392864.1:274649-302367 GCA_000404065.3 Pinus taeda | reverse complement strand
AACTTGGTGAAGTAAATTGATCCATGCAATTCATCCAATAATTCATCAATGACAGGAATGGGAAACTTATCTTTAATAGTGAGCTTGTTGAGCTCCCTATAATCCGGACACATGTGCCATGATCCATCCTTGTTGTGCACCAATACTACTGGAGCAGAGAAAGAACTTTGACTGGGTTGAATTATACCGGCCTCTAGCATTTCTACAACCATACGTTCAATTTCACTCTTTTGGACATAGGGATATCCGTACGGCCTGATGTTTGGAGGAACACTTCCTGGAATCAGATGAATAGTATGATCATGATCACACATAGGTGGGAGACCTTTGGGAGTCTCAAATACCTTGGAATGATTGTCCAGGACTTTTTGGAGATCTGGATAAATAGATGATTCCGATGTGGAAACATCTAGTGAACATAATTGTGCAATTATACCTCTTTGCTCCTTTTTTAGAAGCTTTGTCATACCATTAGAGCTTATTATCTTTCCTGGTTTCCCTGCAATAACCCTTAATTCAACTTCCTTTCCTTCCGTAGAAAATTTGATGAAATTCTTGAAAATTAAAAGCTATAGTACCAAAGGATTGTAGCCATTAGACTCCTAGTACAACATCAGCACCTCCCATTAGAATGGAAAGCATTGGGCTAGTCAATACATATTCTTCCATGGATAGCTTGAAATTATGGCATTTTCCAGAGCAATTTATTGTTCCTCCATTTGCAATCATCACTTGACACTCTGGTGCTGGATATAGCAAGCAATTCAATTCTTTTGCTACCTTACAATGAATAAAATTTTGGGTACTTCCTGAATCAATCAACACTATTACCTTTTTCTTCTTGATTTGTCCTTCTATCTTGATGGTTTTAGGAGTGGTAATTCCCGCCAATGCATTACAAGATATCATCGGATTCATTTGCTCTTCATCTAGGCTATGTTCCTGGAGTATATCGTCTTCTTTTGACCTTTCTTGCTCCTTTTCTTCTTCCTCTTCACAATCTATGTAGAATAATTTCTTCTCAGCACATTATGACCTTTAGTGTATTTACTATCACAACTGTAACAAAGCCCTTTTGCTCTTTTTTCTTCCAATTGGTGTTGTTTCAACCTTATAGGTTGTGGAAGACTAGGGACAACACTTCCATCTCTATAGTTGTGAGTGGTATGCTTCTTGGTTGACATAATTTTGCTTTCCATTTTTCTTGCTAACCTGAATGCCTTTTCTAATGAATCAGGTTCCCAAAGGCGAACATCATGTTGGATATTATCCTTTAAAGTCCCTATGAACACATCAATCCTATGCTCCTCTGGAATATTGTTTACCCTTATGTTCAATTTTTGGAACTCCTCAATGTGCTCCATTATTGAACCCTTTTGTTTGAGACTTATCAATTGGCTAAAAAAAGTGTTGCTTTTTGTATCCTCATAATGTGCTATCAATTCCTCCGTAAAAATTGCCCAAGTGATAAATTGTTTACGAGAGCAAAGCCATTGATACCATACAAACTGATTTGGTTCCAAATATAAAGTTGCAATACGTACCTTTTGTGTGTTTTGCACATTATTGAGATCGAAAAATTGCTCCATCTGTAATATCCATGTTGCGGGATCCTTGCCATCAAACTTCCTCATATCGATTTTTGGAATATGGTGGGTCTTCGATCCCACATTAGAGTCTATGGAATCATGATTAACATTTATTTTGTTCTCATCATGAGTTTCCTTTACTACTCTTTCACCCTTAGTGACCATTTCTTGTAGCAACTTATTCATATTTATCTTCAATTCGTCCATGTCTGTCTCCAAATCTATCTTCAAATCATCCATGTCTGTCTTCAAATCTATCTTCCAATCATCCATATTAGCTTCCACATCCTTTATCTTAGATTCCATGCCATTTATCTTAGCTTCTGTTAGCTTTTGTGAGGCTGACATTTTTTCACTTGGTCTTGTAATTTCGATATATCATGTAGCATTTCTTCCTCTTCTTCATGAGTCATGCTAGAGCTTTCAGGTTTCTTACTAGGTGTTTGAATTTTCTTTCTTTAGGGTATCAGTTATTGATAATAATTCTCTACTATGCCCTTTGAATTCCTTCAAAATAAAATTTCAAACCAAACTTAAGCAATAATTTTAAAAAAATCTACACACCTTTTTTCACTTTGTAGGAGCTCAATATTGCCTCTGATGTATATCTGTAATTTCGGATCATCTAGTTTTGAAATTGTGATTTGCAGTAGCCCTCTGTGTCCTCTTTCCAATGCCACCAATCTAATCCAAATTGGATTCTCCAAGGAATAGTTATGCCAAATATCCCACAGTGACTTGATTATAGACTAGTTCAGTAGAGCGAACTTGTATGAAAGTTATGATGATTTTCCCCAGGTCACCTATTTGGAATGTAATTTAGGATTCTGCAAAAAGACCAACATCCTAAGATCATATCTCCACAAATTTGGACCTGAGGTTCAGTGCGATTTCATCTCAAATGGATTTATTTATTTATTTATTTTTATTTTTTTTTCCACTTCTGAAACGTCGCAAAAAAAAGGTTATAGCGAAAATGCCACGATGACCTATTTGGAGCAGCGAAACCCTAGAATCCAAAGCTCTGATACCAAATGTTATGAAACCAGCTCAAGAAAAGATAGAAAAGATAGATCAACACCTTAGAATTCAGCCTCTTCGAGGGGGAAATCTCCTTTATATTACATAAATGAACAATTCTTGGATGATACAAATGACAAAACCTCCTTTCTATATATAGGAGTCTAAGGAGTCACAATATAACATAGCAACCTAATAATAATAATATAAAGCCACAAAAATAACAATAGAGGGATTCTATGGGGCACAGTAATAACAATATGGGTGCAATAGGGGCACAACAATATTAATAAGGGGTACAACTACCATAGTAATGGGGTAATCACTAGTATTATAGGGACCCAACACTATCACATTCTAAAGTATTGGAAAACAATAAAAATGTCAACTTGTAAGGTTGACTGGGAAGTGTAACGAATCCTACATGGAAGTCCATATGATGATATGTTGCTAACGTCAGTAGGGTGAATTTTTAGTAAAGAGGCAATCAAGATAGGACATGTGGCTTGGTTGTATAGGGGAAATTAGAGTGATTTGATTGGTTGGTGGTGATTTGTTTTCGACCAATCACAGAGTGACATGTGGCCCAATCACAGGGCATTGTGTGTTGCTCTAGATAAGGAAAAAATTTGGTTAAGGATTGAATGAGCCTTTGCAAAGTCTGACCCCATGACCTCTGGCAACATAATCCACGCTTCCATCATTACATTGCATTGCTTCTTATTATATCAATGTTGAATAGTTGGATTCAATGTTAATTAGTTAGCATGGTTGGGGGCGGGTAAGCCGACGGGCTTGTTAGATCGTCCAACCCCAAATATTATGATGGTATTATGACCATGGCGTAAGGTAGGAGAGACGGATGCGTGAAACCCTACCCGCACCCAACCCTAGGTTTCACTGTTTAAACGTGACCATTGGTGGAGAAATCGGGAGGAGTAGGTGTGTCACACCTTGCCTGTGCCTAGCCCGTGGTTCCATTGACCGTTATGTGACCAGAAGCAGGGTTTATGGGGATGTGGCCCATGGCTCATTCCCCATGGTCATATTGCTACCATATGACCAACTCGAAGGAAGATAAATAGGGGTATGGTGTTTGCATAACAGTTCAAAAAATTTCCCCAAAGTCGACGAGTTTTTGGCTGATCTCGGCACCTGTAATTTTAATTTTTTTTGTTGCAAGACCACCAAAGACAAATTTCATTGCCAATTTTTACAGAGGGATGTATTTGCAGAACCTTTATCAGAGAAATGGATAAGAAGGCCTAAATTGGCCTTGGAAAAGGTAATGGTGGTGATTGGAGAAAGCCTCCACCTCCTCCTTCACCTCCATCCTCACCCCCTTCTTCACCTCCTTCATCTCATAAACGTACTCCTCCTCCATCTCCAAAATTACATGCTAAGACTCCTTTCATTAAGCCCAATGTAAAATTTGAATTCCCTATGTACAATGGGGAAGTAAACTCTGAAAAGTTGGATAATTGAATTATTTTGTAGGATTCAAAAGATTGACGATGATGTTACAAAGATCCAACTCGCTTCTCTTCGATTGGAAAGTGCAGTCCTCAATTAGTGGGAGATCAAAACTCAAGAATATTTGAAGAAAAATGGTAAAGTTATCTCTTCTTGGAATGCTTTTATAGTCACATTAAGAAGGAAATTTTATCCACTAGCTTACATGCAAAAATAAATTATGGATTGGAAAAATTTTGACAAGCTAAATGTTAGAGTGTCCAAACTTACACACAAGAATTTATAAGAAGATCTTTAATCCTAGGTATTGATTTGTCTTCACAAGAAAGTCTCCTTAAATATATAATTGGTTTACATATTTATTTGATACATACTATACTTATGTTTAATCCCACCAATTTAGATGAAGTATGTGTTTAGTCAACTCATTTAGAATTGAGAGGCAAGAATGTTCCTCAGGAGACTAGCAAGAAACTTTTCAAATCTAGAGACAGAGGAAGGGGCAGTTTGAAGGCAAAGGAAAAAACACTGCTACTATTAAAAAAGAGGGAGAGAAAATTGCCTGTAAACATTGTTCAAAACAAGACCATGATGAAGACCAATGCTGGAAATTGCATCCCAGAAATGAGACCAAAGAATTTCAATAACAAGTGGAAAAAAAAAGATTGCTTCTACAACTCAACAAGATCGAGGATCTAATTCAGGCGATGAAACTAAAATCACAGCCATGGGAATGAAAGGTATAGCTTCTAATGCAAGTAATAGCTCTTCTAGTAATCCTATTGAATATCAAAATGATAAAGAAATAAATGGGTTTTTTCATATTAGGGTCATTACAAAACATACAAAGGTTGATACATTTTTTGATAGTAGATCCCAAGTCAATCTTATATCTGAAGCAATTATCAAGAAACTTAATCTAGAAAATACACCTCGTACTAAAACTTACCCTTTGGGTTGGGTATGTGATGATGCCAAATTAAAAGTGACAAGAAAATGTAAACTCAAATTTTCCATCACTACTAATTTTATTGATGAGGTAGAGCTTGATGTTGTACCACTTGATATATGTGGGATTGTTTTAGGGAGTCCATACATGTATGACTGAAAAGCCATATTCTATTAGCACGATAAAAAATACCATATTTTTAAATATGGGGTGAGTATATTGTTAGAGGACATTGCAAGAAGATGAACTTATGTCTTGTTAGTGCTGGTAAGATGAAAAGTCTTGTAAATTCTACTAAGAATTTAGTTTTTTTGATGATTAAAGCTAAATATAGAACTAAATCTAAAGCTTTCACACGATGTGATTCTAAACTCAAGCATCAATTTGTTGAAGTTGTTAACACTTATGACAATATGTTTGAGGAACCTGAAAGCTTACCTCCAAAAAGAGGAATCTAACATGATATTTACTTGCAACAAGATACACCTCTTCCAAATATTGGCATGTATAGAATGTCAATTTTGGAGAATGTAGAGATCAAGAAGAAAATTCAAGAGATGGTTGAAAAAGGGGTCATTACACCTAACACATCTCTTATGGGTTTCCTATTGTCTTGGTTCCAAAGAAAGATGGTACATGGTGCATGTGAGTGGATTTTCAAGCTTTGAACAACAGCATGATAAAGAATTGCTATCCTTTTCCTCACAATGATGATTTGCTAGATCATTTAAAGGAATTTGTTTACTTTACTAAGTTAGATTTTAGAAGCGGTTATCACACGATAAGTATTGTTGAATATGATATTTGGAAAATTTCTTTCAAGACAAAACAAGGCTTGTTCGAATGTTTAGTTATGCCGTTTGGGCTTTGCAATGCACCTACAACATTCATGAGAGTTATGAATGATTTGTTGTGACAATTCCTTGATGATTTTTTAATAGTCTACTTAGATGACATTTTGATTTTCATTAAGAATCGTGAAGAGCATGTCAAGCATGTGAGACAAGTTTTATATGTCTTGAAAAATGAGAAGTTGTATTTGAAGATGTCTAAATGTGAATATGGGAAAACCTCTTTGGTTTATTTGGGCCATATTGTAGGAGAGGGGTAAATTGAAGATTGATCCTTGAAAATTCTATGTTATTGTGAATTGGCATAAACCCAAAAATGTAATAGAAGTTAGGAGTTTTATTGGAGAAGCACAATATTGGAGAAAATTTATTGCTAACTTCTCACTCAATGCAGCACCATTACATGCTTTGATAACTGTGAAACAGGTCTTTCAGTAGTGAGGCAAGCAACAAAAATCCTTTGAAACATTGAAAGATAAAATCAGTACAACACCAATTCTAGCACCTCCAGATCTGAAGTAGCCATTTTAAATTTAAACCAATTCAAGGAAATATGCTATGGGAGAAGTTTTGATGCAGTATCATAAGCCAATATGTTATCAATATGAAACCTTTACCAATGCAATAATTAACTATCCAACTTATCCTAAAGAGTTGTATGATTTGGTACAAAGAGTGAATAAATGGAAGAATTTTTTGATGGGTAAAGAAATGATTATTCATATTGACCATCAACCTTTGAAATGTTTACAATTGCAAACCAAGCTACAACAAACTAGAGATTTTAGGTGGATGGGATTTCTATAACAATTTCATTTGGTAATCAAGTATAATAAAGGTATATACAAGAAAGTTGAAGATATGTTATCAAGGCCTATTGTTAATGCATATGTTATTCTTAAGCATAACTCAATCACGCATGAAAGTTATATTGAACAATATGTTCAAGATGAAGATTTTGAAGACATTTATGCAATTTTGAATCAAGGAAATTATGTTGAAGAGTTGGATTATCATGTGCATAACAGTTTGTTGTATCATCTTGGAAATTTATGTGTTCCACAGGGTGAAAGAGTCAATGTCATAATGGAAGCCCACACTTCTCTTATTGCTGGCCACTTTCATATAGGAAAAACAATTGCTCAAATTCAAAGGTATTGTTATTGGCCTCACATGAAAGAAACTATTTCAATATATGTGAAAGGATGTTCCATGTGTGATACTAGCAAGCCAAGTAATGGGAAACTGGGTTTTTACACTCCACTTCCTATTCCTTTTCATCCTTGGGAAACTATTTCTATGGATTTTGTTGGGGGACTACCAATGTCTAGGAAGGGTCATGATTATATATATGTTGTTGTGGATAGTTTCAACAAAATATGTGTGTTGATGCCATGTAAGAAACATATTACAACTAAACATAGCACAAATAATTTCTTCCAAAATGTATGGGTTCATTTTTGGTTACCCACTTCTATTATTTGTGATTGAAATTCTCGATTTGTTAGGAAGTTTTGGTCAAGTTCACAGGAACTCATGGACACAAAGTTCAAGAAGAGAACTACATTTCACCCACAAAGCGACGGCCAAACAAAAGCAGTGAAGAGAACAATAGTGCATCTCCTTTGAGGATATTGTAGTAAGCATCATAAACTTTGGGATGAACATTTGCATTACATCCAACATGCCTACAATCATGCCAAGCATTCGTCTACAAAACTATATCCATTTGAAGCTTGTTTAAGTTATAAGCCAAAGGATTCTTTGGATTTCATATTTGGTAAAGATATTGAAGTAGATGGATATAATGATATGGAAAAATCCAAGCATTTCATTGAAAAAATTCAACCAGTGCATCAAAGGATACAAGAACAACTAGAGAAAAGCAACGCCATGTATAAAGCAAGACATGACAAGCATCAGGTTGATCATGGTTTCCAAGTGGGAGATCAAGTTTGGTTGTACATCAACAAGGAAAGGCTACAAGGTTAAGGTAAAAATACCAATCCAATTAGATATGGTCCTTTCAAAATATTGGAGAAGATTTGTAGAAACGCTTTCCAATTAGACATGCCACTTTACATGTAAATTTATTATGTTGTGGATGTTGAAAACTTGAGATTGTATGAGCTTCCAATAATTGATGATCAAGAAGATAATGTTTATCTTCCAGCTATAGGATACTTTTCTCCTAAATATTTAAATGAGTTACAGGAAGAATCAATTCCTGACAAGAGAATAACTACTTCAAGTAGAGGCAATGTGGAGTATCTTCGAGTGGGGCTCAAAGGTACCAATCGAAGAAAAGAAAGGTGGATAGAGATATTGAAAGTGAGGGAGATTTACCCTCACTTACTTGCTGAGTAAAAATAGGATTTTGGTTGTCCAAAATCTTCCATTGGGGAGGAATGATCCAAGGGATAAAAAATATGCTCAAAAATCAAAGTGCTTAAAGTCTCCCAAAACTAGTGCCAAATTATAGATCTTGTCATTCTAATTCCAATGATGCTTGAATCGCCTCAACATGACACCATGTGGGGAAGTTATTGCATTCTAACGTGGAGAAATAAGGATGTGGTGTTTTCCTAAAAGTTCGACAAATTTCACCAAAATTGGTGGGTTTTGTGGCTGATCTTGCCACCTATCCTGGTAATTTTTTCTCTTTGAAAGGCCACCAAAGATGAATTTCATTGTCATTTTTGACAGAGGGACGAATTTGTAGAACAGTGAGAAAATAAATGGAGAAGGAATCCTAAATTGGCTATGTTTCAGCCTTTTTGAGCCCAAGAGGAGCCTACACAAGGGTTTTTCGATGTACTGGACACAATGGCAGTGATATTTTTAAATTTGATCATTGTATGTTGATGTCATTTTAAATATGAGTATATAATATAAAGGGACACCATTGGAATTTGGAACTAAATACGTAGCCCAAGAGGGGTGAACTACGCCATCAAATTGTTTCTTTGTGACGCTACTTGTTGTCCATTTTTCATTGTTAAAAACTACAAAATTTAACTTAGTTTGTGTGCTTTTGCAATATCGATCCATTTCCCATAAGACATAAACTAGATTTCAAACTTTGCATGAAACCTTTAATTTTAATTTCATATCAGGGCCTTTCTATTAATGGGTTGAACCACCCATGCCATTGTTGGAGCCACAAATATCCTTAGTCGATAACTCAATTCCTCTATAGCACTTCTTGAACGTCCCCCTCATCAAGGAAGTGGAAATGAAGCGAGTGGTTCATTAACAAAATAACAGTTGGATAGTAAGTGAGAAGGGCCTTCCAGTGAAAATATACCTACGTTTGTATTTGAGGTTTTCTAAGTGATATGTTTAAAAACACCCCATGAGAGCTTTGGAGGATAAACTTGATGTGTTATTCAAACTGACATCGTAACCAAGGATTGACTGGGGTTTTCCCACTTGAGTGCTCATGGCCTTGGGAATATGACAAGGCTTATGAAAGTAATCATATGAATGTGAAGGGGGTTTGGATAGGTTTTTAAGGCCAACATCCAACCCCTCCTTGAGAGGCTTACCCTGGTTAACATGAGTCCCATCCAAAGGAAAAACTGAGACATTTGTCTCCATGAAAACCAAAATCTAAATGAAAAGTAATAATATCTGACTATAAATATGGGTGATAAAAAACAATGAAAGGTCAGAAAATTCAGAGTCCCCGAGATAGCTGGAGTAGTGAGGGCCCCCCCTTTGGGCCTGGTAAAGTGTAAAACCTACACCCCATGTGAGGAGGACACCGGGAGATATCATTTACCTATGAGAACATGAATGCATAGCTGCAATGGAGTAAGTGTAGAAACATGGTATCCAAACCCTCCAGAATAGTTCAAAACAACATTTCACCAATTTCAACAATACAAGATTAACATATTTATGGGAATTTTAAAGGAAATGATCCAACATGAGGTGCATCTCTTTGAACTAAAATATCTATAGAATACTTTCAATGTGGAAAGGAAAGTAGGAAAGTATAAAATATTGCCACTACAATATTGGTAACTAATAACTATAGTGAAGGGGAATGCTAAGCCCTATATAATCCCCATGCTAACTTTAAAATCCCTTATTAAGCCCTAGATATTGAGTGATCACATTTCTATTGTTAAATCATTATGCAAGATAGAAATACTCATGTTCCCATTCTATTACAATTGTACCCATTGTATCATTATACACACACACACACACTCTAAGGAGACTTAGTCTTAGAATCATCAATATTTTATTTTACATTGTATTCATTGTAAAAGGAGGTTTCCCACTTGAATATGACCATAATTATTGGTTTCTTGTCATTTTCAAGGCGCAAGGTTCATAAAAACATATGGGTGTAAAGACAACATTCCTACACGAGGTTGATGAGGAAGAAATCTACATGAAACAACCAGAAGATCTTGTAGTGAAGAGAAAGAAAGGGTTAGTTTGCAAGATGAAAAAGTAACTTTATGGGTTAAAACAATTTCCAAGGATGTGGCATCAAAAGTTTGATACTTATATATTTCTATTTGGTTTCATAAGGATCATATTGATCATTGCATGTATTTTAAATTCATTGGTGATCATTATATTGATGTGGTATTGTATGTTGAGGATATGTCATTGATTGGAAACAATGAGGAAATGATCAAAGATGTCAAAACTTAGTTGTTCTCTAAATTTGACATGAGAGATCTTGGTGCTTCAAATTCTATTTTGGGCATGGGAATTAAAAAATTGGGCAAACAAGAAACTCTAGTTGAATCAAACAAAACATGCTGAGAAAATATTGAATAGGTTTAATATGTAGGAATGTAATCTATTCAGGTGTAATTTTATCTATAGATTAGTGCCCCAATACATAGGAAGAGGAATAGGGCATGTCCCATGTTACCTATTCCAGTGTTATTTTCAGTTTTTTGTATGCAATGATCTATAATTATAGTGTACATAACCCCATAAATTTAAAGAAATCACATAAAATATAGTGCAAAACTAAAGAACACATGAGAGAAAATAAGATAAACTTGAAGAGAGATCTTGTTGATAAAGAAAAATAGATAACTATGTTCACTTGCCTCTTCAAGAGAGAAACTTCCAAGAGCAATTCTCAAATACAATAATAATTCTTGATAAAACATTACATAATCTTCTACTCTATATGTAGCTATCCATAGCTAATATTATCTACCCATGGCTTCCTTATAATGAGGGTTGACAAACTAATTTGATCCTTATTAATAAAAATGACCTTTTTGTAATAAATTATTATTAAATAAATATTTAATGGGCCTTTTTTAAGGAAGAAAGTCTCATATATAAATAAAATGCGTAAGGGGTTTGGGGTAGGACCCTAGCATGCCCCCCTTCTTTGAAAATAACATTGTCCTCAATGATGGAGGCGGGGAAATTGTAGGAGAATCACTAATGGTTCACATGTGACATATTCTAGTTATATATCTTTCCATTGGATCAACAACTCTTTTATCACATGTTAGTGCTCTTTGGTATCTAATGTTGTTTTTTATTGGAGTCAATTGGAAGTTCTAGTAGGCTTGTATACACTTTACAATTTGATTCAAAAATCTTATTCAAATGATACATATGAAAGATTGGATGAATCTTGTTGTGGGTTGAAAAAGTCAACTCGTACGCAACATAACCAACACACTATAAGATTTGAGAGGGATGCTATAACAAAGGAGATATATTATAGGGAACTTTACTTTTAGTGGTGTTTGTATATAAGGTTGCATGCAAAGGAACACTTGATTTCCTTTGATAATATAATTTTTATATCTGTGTTAATTAGCTTCTTGTTTAATTTGTTCCATGACCAAGTTATCATTAGGGATAAATATAGTGACTTCTTTGTTGTGAAGTGTTATATGCATTGCATGAACCTTGGATTTTCTTGTTACATAATATCCATTGGACAAGGGGTTTTGGACATAAATCCATTTAGTATCATTATGGTAGCTCCATGATCAATAGTATTGTACCACCATTTTGTAAGGAGAAGACATAATACCCATTGGTGTAGATTTTTAGAAGTAAAGCATATCAAATAGGTTTACATACATTTATTTACCACTTTCATTTAACCATCAATTTGAGGATTGCATTTCCTTCTCAAATTCAATTATGTGTCTTGAAGTTTAAATAACTCTTTATGGCTTTGTTGTTTTCTTTGGAAAGTCCCATGATAAAATCCATTTGAATGTTTTCCCAGATCTATGTCGGGATTGTTAGAGGTTGTAATGCCCCTAGTATCTTCATTATCTCTTCCTTATTTCTTTGAAAAACATCATAGGATGATATGAAATATTGGATATTATGTTTCATGCCTTCATATAAGAATGAACACTTAGTTCTTCCATGTTTTTTTTTTTAAGCCAAGAGTGACTTGCTATTGGTTGATGAATGTAGCTCCTTTAAGGCTCATCACTTTTAGGTTGAATTGTGTGCTAAAAAATGTCCTTCATACTACAATATATCTTGCTACCATGTACAACATTTATGGGGTTAGGATATATTTGAAGCCATTAGATGAGCTACATTAAAGTATTGTTTGCTATCTAATACTTACAAACTTCTTGGAGCCATCCTATAATTATTAATAATAAGGCATGTAGTGACCCATCCTCCTCAAATCATCTAGATAAGGAATCAACCACGTAATTCTCTTTACCTTCTTATATATGATATCATAATCATTCCTGAACATATTGGTGACCCATTTATATTGCTCTAGTGAAGACAACCATTTTTCGGGGAAATACTTCAGATTTTGATGTTTATTCTTTATCTGAAAATGTCTCCTTATGATAAATGCATTCCAAGTCTCTACTACATGAAGGATAGCTAACATTTCCTTCTCATATGTGGATTTTCCCAAATTGTGTTCACATAATTGCTTACCGGTGAATTCTAATTGGAATCTTTCTTGTATCAATATTGCTCCTTGACCTTTACCCAAGGCCTCACATTCCAAAAAAAAAGTATTATTAAAGTTAGTCAATACTAACACTAGATTAGTGCACATGTAATCCTTTAAAGTAGCAAATTCTTGTGGTTTCCTCACTCTAGAGAAATGTATTCCTTTTAAGGAGTGAAGTCAAGGGAGTTGCAATTTTGTATATTTTTTCAATAATTTCCTATGATACATGTAAGTCCTAAGAATCCCCTCAAGCTGTTTAGTGTTTTGGGGTGGGGCTAATATTACATAGTCCCCACTTTCTTGGGGTGGAATTGTACTCCTTCCTAACTTACAATGTGACCCAAATATTCAACCTTAGGAGCCTATAAAGCACATTTCAATCATTTTACAAATAACTAGTTGTCTCTCAAGAGTTGCAAGGAATAATCAACATTCCTTATGTGTGATTTCCATGCTTTTATTATAGATAAAGATACCATTAAATAAGACTAGCACAAACTTGTGTAACAAGGGTTTGAAAATACTATTCATGAGGATGAAGCATTAAAAAGACCAAAATGCATCACCAAAAACACATAATGACCTTCATGTGTTCTAAAAGTTGTCTTATGGATGTCTATCTCTTTCATCATGATTTGGTGGTATCTTGAACGTAAATCAAGCTTAGTTAAAAAAAAATATTTCTCCATCAAGTCCATCAGGGAGATCATAAATGTCTAGTATGGTAAATTTGTTTTTTATAGTCAACTTATTGATGACTTTAAAATCAAAATAAATTTGGTAACTTCCTTCCTTCTTTAGCATTATCACTATTAGCAATGTGTAAGGGCTTGTGCTATGATGTGTGACCCATACCTCCAAAAGTTCCTAAATGATCTTTGTTATTTCATTCTTTTATGTAAAAGAGTGTTAACAAATATGTACATTTGGTGGTTGAATTCTTGGAATTTGGAGATGGTTATTCTGTCCTTGAGAAGGGGGTAAACTATTTGGTGTCGCAAAGACATGATGATGTTTGTCAAGAACCGACTAACAATTTAGGCGGAACTCATGTGAGAAATCATTGATAACATGTGTGGCCTTAAACTAAGTAACAATTCTAGAGTGAAATTTCTTTAATAACTTCTCCATATGATGATAGCTACATATTTCATTGGAGTTTGCTCAAATCCCTCGAAGGGTGTGTGTTGTTGATGGGTGAAGTTTTATACTTCATTGCCAAACCCTTGAATCTCACTGGGAAAGTGAGATAATGGGACTTGGCTCGATGTTTTATGCCATTAATGTTATCTTTTATTTATTTACAAAAAGTTAATTACAACAAAGGAAAATATATGCAATATGATACAAATTTCAGGAAAATAAAGGTATATACAAAAGAGATAAAATATAATAGTAATGAAATAAATGTATGAACAAGAAACAACCAAATTAAAAGATAAATTTATCAATGAACTTATAGAAATAACTCACTATCTAGAAGACCACACAGGTATGTAACAAACCTAAAAAAATAAGTCATAAATGTACTTGCAATTTTTAGCATAAATTGTTCAAATATATAAGTAAAAAATTCAAAAAAGTATGATTGTAAAATGCATGAACAAGGATAATTTTATTAAGGAAACTTTGAACACATCTTGTTGTTTTGCCAATTCCTACAAGAATTGTTGACTAGAAATTAATTCAAAATCATTTAGGACATAAAATACTCTGACATAGACACTCATATGAAAAAAAATAAAGTAATACAACATTGGCAGTCATTCTGGAACCACTATGATATGATAAATTCACAAAGTTCTCTGCAAAAGTTTAGCTAATTAGAACTAACATTAAGTATCAAACCTTCTACTAGCATACATAAATGTGGGAAATAGATAATAACCTAAAAAAATTACACAAGAAAGAGATGAGTTTTATCTTCTTCTTGTCGCTCCTAGAAAAGTTCTACTACCACCAAACAGGTCGATCATTGTACTCAAGAGAAATGATAAGTTATAGGAAACATGAATAGTATAAGATTTAATGCATACATTGCCTCACTATTTTTGTATTCCATATTTCATTCCCTTCTTCCTATTTTGTAGTCTCCTTGGAACAATTAGGGGACCTAACTACTTTTGTAATTAGATGTTTCATTAATTTAATTATACTTTTATCATGTGGGAAAAGGGATTTTGAAGGAGTTATAATTATGTTTTAAAATAAGTTTTGGTATGTGGGGCCTCGTTGATATATCTCATAAATCAAAATAAATCCTTGTGTCTACCACACATGTAATACATGCATCTCTAATATCATAAAATAATAACTTGAATATATATATATAAATAATGCCACATTATGCATCATGCGTAATATAAAGAAAATATCCTTGTACCTCCTATCTCCTTGTACCTCCTATAAGTAGTATGAACATCCATAAAAACAATGATGTCAACCACATAAAACCTATCATAAAGGAACCTTGTGCCTTCCAATAGAAATATGCATATGTAAGACACCAATAAAAAAAAAACATATAAAAATACTATATCATCCATCATATATCACCTTGTATCTCCCATAACATGTCATCAAAAATATATATTCTATCCAAAATAAGTTGTTGTCCCAAAGTAAGATGTCGTAAAAAATGTGTTGTACAAAGTACCAAATATAGAAGCTTACATGAAACAAAAGAGAATGAAGTAAAACTGAAAGATCATGTAAGTTCCAGGCATGTACTGTATCTATTATCCAATTCCTTACACTTATTTATCTATTTATTTCTTCCTCCTTGCACCTCTGGGTGCATGTCTCCGAAGGAAACATCTTTCCTCTCACCTATCCTTGAAGTACTAGTGTGAGAGTTTGAGGAAGTGGTGTCCGAGGAGGAATGTGCAAGAGCTATAGGTGGTTGGAGTTTTTATACTAAAATATGAGTAGGTGGATGAACGGGCTGGTTGGGATGCTAAATCATGGCATGTGATAAGGATAAAGATACATGATGATTAGAATGGAGCGGAGGATTTGAATGATGTGAAATGGATGGAAACGTGCATATTCAAATGGTGCTGCAATGGGATTTGGGTCACATCCATCAAACCAAAGTGGTTGTTGCTATGTCTAAGGTTTATATGGAAGATTAACTATGCTAGGATGTGGTAAAGGTATGTTTTAAGAGGCCTATGGAGTGGGATGATGGGTTGGTGGGCCTCCAAAATAGAGATACCCAATCTAAGTGAGTTAATTAAGATCCTCAAAATAAGCATTGTGATGGATACCAATTTGATTCTCCCTCCATGACTAATTCCCTCTTCTTTTATTGGCCCTAATGTTACCACGTGAGCCTTTGTTATGAAATATAATTGTCACTGAAATGATTTGTTGTGCAAAGTAAGTCATACTACATGAGTGTATTAACAACATAATATGTCACATCTAAAATCATGTTTATGCAAATGCTTGGGGTGCATGATATAATATCCATGGGAAAATATCATAAATAGGGAAAGGAAATGGGTCAAACATGCAAAGCAACTTAGACTATTTATAGGAATTTGTTGATGGTGCTGGACCCACCAACATGTCAGGGGATCTCCTCAGTAAGAAGTCCCAACTAGACCTGAGACCATTTGGAGTAGGAGTCCTAGTAGTCGGTAGCATGGTATCGCCTTGACCGCGGTTGCGTGCAGAGGTAAGTAAGATGTCCATGTTGGAAGCAAGGATGTGATCTCATATAAAGTCAAGGAAGGTGCATGAAAGGCTCTAACACACGGAAAGGGGGGGAGAGTGTGCCCCTTAGAAGATTGTGATAGGACACAGCTTGCAAGGGAACACATGAGCTGAAAGACATCACGAGATGGAAAGCAGGATAACTGATAATCCAAAGTGGTGGATTATACCAACAACACGCTTCGATAAGCTTCATACAAACACATATTGAATAGTCCATATATACATGCATTAATTACAACTACATACATCATTAGAGTAGCTAGGATAGTCGAAATACAATAACAACATATGAATGAAATGAGTTGTCTCTATTATATTAAAAGAGTGAAAGATAAAATCATGCATACAACCATGACAACCACTAGCCCCGATAGCAGAACATTACAGTCACTGTTTCTTGCTCCTTCGAAGAGATGTACTAGCTCTGAACTGTGGAGAAGCCAAGGCTCATTACAATACAATCCAAGCTTTCTCTAAGTTATACCTATAGGAAGCTTGGCTCCCAAAAGACTGTACAATGATTTATGAGGTTCTATATATAGCAAAGGGTGGGGTGACCCTTGACATTCCCCTTTGTGACACTTCAACTTACATATGACTATTACATTCTACTATTGGCACTTGGTATTTCACTTTTACAACAAGTTTACAATACAATTTGCACCCATGTGAGACAAAATTGGCTTGAGTAAGCCATAAAAGACATCACTAGGACTCAGACAACTATGGGAAGACTAACTCTTCGAGATCCTCTCGATGATCAAAAATGGCGAACTAATGCTAAGCATGGTAGTTTGTTATGGTGTCTGTGTTCTCTGTGGTGACATCCTTCTGAAAGCGAACCCTTGACTCTATTGCATCTGGATACACTGATTTGGCACCTCTTCCAACTCGTCAGATAGCATGTGCATCATGGTCTTGATTACAGCTGGACCAATAACATACTGGTGCATAATGTCTACACTCAACTGCAAACCTGCACTGGTGGCTATGCACATCAACTGATCAAAGTACACATCCAGTTCCAGTCGGCCTTGGTTCTTTGTCTTCACCTCGGTGAGTGTGCCAATGGGTGGAATCGCATGTGTGTGCACAATGACATCCATGCTCCTGAAAACTCGTTCATGTGAAGCCTGTAAGATGGTGATGAGCTGTGGGAGTACCTCATAGTTCCAGATCTGACTCTGGATGTGTGCCTTCAACTCTACTACCTTTGGCTTCATCATCTTTGGCAAGTGAAATAGGGCTCTCTTGTACCTCATTGTCCCTATTTGCATGTGGTCAACAACAATGTGTATGTGTGACAAGATGTGTGCTCTCCTAGCACATCGCTACTTGACGTACAACCGACTTAAGATGGAAAACCGACTTATGCATGATGAGGAACTTGAAGTACAACTTCCACATGGCTGTCTTGCGAGACAATACTTCATCAAGTATCGCTTTCCTCAACTCTACTTTGGTGTATGATTTAGCTTGATCTTCTCCTTGCTTGGCTGCTTATAGCTCCTTAGCCATGCACTCGTTCTCATCTATCAAGAATCTAACACTTGAATTGGTGGATTCGATGTATGCCTTGTTAACATTGGCCAATGTGGCTAGATGTTTGCGCACATCAGACATGACCACTTGTTCTTCAAACATCGCAGGAGATACATGGACATTCGGAGTGGGCACTCTGGGTGGATACACAACTTTATGTTATCACTCGTTGAAAGATATGTTGTGCACATCTGCTTTTGGATTGTCCTCAAGGATTTCAATGTCTCCTTGATCGCTTGGGACTTTCTCTACTCTCGGATCTGGTCAAGTCGATGGAGTGACCTCTTGGTTTTGAGGCATGAGGTCAATGTCCCCATCTAACGATGGCTGAACCACATCAATGTCCATTTGTTCCAACATCTATTCAATCTCATGAGCAAAGTCCTGTTCTTGCAACGTCTCACCCTGTCTGCTATGTTACAGCTGCTTGGATGAATCAATAACCTGTATGGGTATAGTTTCATCAATATGTGCTTTCTGCGCTTATGGCTATTCTTGTTCCTATTGTACTTCCCCCTCTCTTTTGCGTAACTATTGTTCTTTACTGAGTTTTTGCTTCAACTCCTGTAACTCCTTTTCTGCCTCCTCCATCGTCTTCTTCTCCCTCTGCCTTTGTGCAATCCTTCTGTTGCAATGTTGCCTCTTCACCTCAATGTCCAAAGCTGATCTTAACACAAGTGGGTCTTCTTTGAACTTGCAACTCTGCTCTGCCACTACGTTGTTGAAAACCTTCCTCTTGCCTTTGTCAAGTGTAGGTCTGAGCCCTCTATTACTGATGATGATGCTTCTCTCTAAGATGTTTCTTCCTTCTGCGCTATTAACCACTCTACAACCATTCTGATCCATTCATTGAGCCTTGAGAAGTTATAGTAGTAACAATGGCATGCCCTATGGATCCAAGGATGATAAACTCTCGCACAATGGTATTTCACTAAGAAATTCGGTCATATGGATTGAAACCTCTGGTGCCGAAGATGAATCTCTTGAATTCCTCTGTCTCAGCCTTAGCATGCCTTAGATTCTAGATCTCATACAACCCGATCTGTAAAGGAAGAGCAAGCCAAGGTACCTTCTTCTTCTTGTGTAGTCTTACTGAAAACCCTTTCGAGATGTGGTATGAAACTTCTTGCATGACCAGCTTATCCATGGTAAACTTTGGAAAAGAATGCGGAGCCTTCTTTGTGTTGTACATCTAGATGAAGGTGCTAAGGTGTGAGGCATACCAATCTGCTATGTCAACCAATGCCTCCATTTCTGACTGCGGCATGCAAGGTGGATCTTTCTCAAAGATCATCTTGTACACCAGGGTGACGAAGTGATCTGGTAGTTGCATTATAACTCCACGGAAGCTGCATTCAGAGAACAACCTACAATAAGTGTGCACAAAGGTTTTTGAAGGTTTCCATGCCAAACCCAAGCTTGGGAACTGCTGACCAGCACAGATTGCATCAAGTATGTAAGTGAACATGAAAATCTTTGATTGTTGAGCCTTGGGCAGATGTCAGGCTTCTGTTACTTGTTTATTCAGCTGGAGAGCCAACATGTTAGACTGATTGAAAGGTTTTCCTTCATTCTCCAGCTGATCCAACACAATCACCCAAGTCTGCAGGAAGGTTTTTGTACTCTCTTGGCCATGTAAGCGGCATGTGAAGATGACCAAGAGATAATGAGCCTTCCACAGTATCCTTGTCTTATAAACTTGGTTGGGTGTTGTCCTGAACTTAGATGGCTCTTTCACCTAGCTCTTAAAAATGTCTCTTGAGTTTGCACTATTGCTAGGCCTGGTGAAGGGTGCATCCATTGTGACCACCAGCTATGGCAAGTGATACATCGCCTGAATTCCTTTGCCTTGAGCGTAGCAATTTTTGTTCCACTGACACTGCTCAACACCATTGTCTTCAGATCAGTATGTGACACAATCCAGTGGATCATGTCCATGCATGGAAACATGGGATACCTGCATGCAATCCGGTACAAGCTAGACTTGTGTATGTTGACATAGACTCTACGTTCCTCCAGAGTCTCCTCGAAGGTGCCTAAAAAAATGTCATTGATGTCCTGCCATTTCATCTTGATCTCCTTTTCTATGAGCAACTTAGTGTCCTCATAGATGGGCAAGCTCATAGACAATTGCTCGACTACATCTCCAGTTGCATTCTCAACAATGTCCTTTGACCCTGCTCTATTTGAAGCCATTGTACCTGTACTGCTGAGAGATGGAAAAACACCTGTGATACCTAGAGATAGAGAAACACTCATGGCAAGAAAACTGTCAATTGAAAACCAAAAGAAACTTGAGGATTGACATGCAACACACTTAGGTGATTGAATGGAAGATTTGTGCAATTTTCACCGGGAGGCTGGGAGACTGACTACCATAACTGCGTAGAACATAGTCCGGACTGTAAGTGGGATCACTGACTATGAAAACTACGCAGAGCACAATCTAGCTTGGCCCGATGTGGACTGAAACTACGCAATGCATCGTTTCAATCAGCATGACTGCAACCCGGTGAAAATGCATTGCGCAATTCTGTTGGCCAACAGGGCACTGCCTCTTATAATTTTCCAGAGCAAGCCTAGGAGACTAGTGTGAGGCAAGCTCTATGCAATTTCTAGGACCAAGGCAAGGCCTCCCATCCTATAAATGCACAATGCAAGCTAGGCAAGGCAAGGTCCAAGCCAAGGAAAGGTCCAAGACAAGCACAAACATGAGTGAATGGACATGCATGCAATAAGTGAGCGCAAGATTTAGTAAACGGGAAAACAAGTAAGTGTATGAAGCGAGTTGTTGCAACGGTGATTGTTAATGCAAAAATAATGTCATGCATGTGACAATGAGGAGATGCAATGAAAAATTTGAAACAATGCTTCTACAAGTTAACATGCATTAAAATGAAAAAGCGTTCAATGAAATCAAGATAACAATACACACAAACCGAAATACAAAAAGCAACAAAAAAGCAGCAAAATACATGAAAAGCAGACTTACCCATAAAAAGCTTAGTTGAGTGTGCCAAATTCTCCTAAATGCAAAGGGGGATGCTAGAACTCCAAGATCGAAGTGAAGAATGAAGTATGAAGCATCGAATAAATAGGTTTGATAAGATCGAGGCTTATGACATGCATGCTACAAATATATGAAAAAGTGACACTTGGTAGGAGGTTTCTAAAGCGAATTTTGCATGTAACTTCTAGCTCCTAAAAATAGATCCCTAAAATCTAGGCATGCTTTTTTCTTTTTTATTTTTACTTTTTCGGGAAAAGTAGCCCATGCATGCAAAGAAAGATTGCTCATTTCTGGAGGGAACCAGTCAAACTGGGAGCACATGCAATGGACTGCAAGCCTTCGGATGATCTCTACATTTTTTATAGGCTGAGTGGCTCTGGCTACCCCCCAGGCTCTACACAATTTCTGGACTAGAGCCAAGGCTGCCAACTAGAACTGTGCAAATTCTGAGACTGAGCCCAGTGATGGGCTGCTCTATGCAATTTTCAAGGGGAAGGTAGACTGCTTGCTCTACGCATTTCTAGAGAACAATAGGCTGCCTTGATGCTCTGCACAATTTTGGAGAGCAAAGGTTGGTTTCCCTTGAGTTCTACGCAATTATTCAAGTGAGCACAACAACCAATTAATGACTAAGTCACGAGATGTCAACTTGTGGGTGAGAGGAAAACAAGTTAGCAAACATAAGCTGATAAGCCAAAGAAACTCAACTGAAGCATAAGTACCTATCAATGTAAGACATGCTGTTAAGGATGGTTGGTAGGGAGGCTCCAAAATGAAGCTAAGACAAAATTTTGGAGGATTGTTGTAGCCGCTACAATAAAATCACAAAGGAGGCTTATAGAAATTTCACCTGTAGAACAAACTGATATATGCAATGTCCTAAAGCATAATACTTGTTCTACTTCTATAAAACATTGAGCATAAGCATAATCGCAATCATGAGCAACATCAAGTAGAAATATGCATAACTAATCAAGAGAATTAATCAGACATAACACAAGATATATCCAGGGGAAAGCACCAGCATAAAACCCCAACCATGTATTATCAATCAAGTGGAAATCCAATTCACAATACATAAAGAATTAGCTCTCAAGCTATTCAGTTCTCAATGAACTATGAAGATATGAAGATATGTCTCATGAACCACCCAAGACCTATTTATATAGGATTTCCCTATGGTCGTTACGTAGTTAGCTTAGGAAATAATAGCAAAAGCATATGCTATTAATTCCAACATACCAAAAACAACGAATGGTCCAACTATGTATTCCTTGAGAACACTAGTTCCTCAACCATGCAAAAACTACTTACTAGAAATAGTTAAGCATTTGATAGTACACTATCCCACATCTAATCTCAATTGGGTCTCTAACAGAACTTACATGCAACAGTTATCCATGAGTGAATCCTCAGTTATCTAAAATAATAGTTGTCACATGCATGCAAGCATTAACAGACTATATTTTATTATTTTAACAACTTGTTAAAATAATCTAACTGGACTTGACTAGTTAGAACTAAGTCAACTGATTATCCCATTATAGAACTCATGCTTATTCCCTCAATCAATGGAGTAAACTCATGTGCATGTTTATAAAGACTTCAAATTCAAATTTCCTTAATTAATTAACTCAACTGAATTAATTAATTAATATTTCAAACTGTTGTTAAGACCAAAATTAATTTTACTTCCTATAGATAGACTAGGGACTGCTATAAATAGGAAGGGACCCAAAAATGTTATTTGTAGCAGTTTCACATTTGACCTAATGTGGCCAATGACCTCACTGGCCAAACTGCTATTTTTAGACATGCTATTTTTAGCACATTCTAAATTAAGAATTTCTTGTTACACACTTTTCAACGCTCCCCCTCAATAAGAAAGGGATTATCAACAACCCTGTTCCTGTCTCTCTGGAACTCAAAATTGCCCTTTGACAATGCCTTTGTCAATATATATGCATCCTATTCCTTAGTCGAAATATACTGCAACATCATGATCCTCTTCACCACACAATCCCATAGATGATGATAGAAGATATCTATATGCTTGGACCTGTCATGAAACACTGGATTCTTAGAGAGTTTAAATGCAACTTTGATTATCACAATATATCATTGTCAGATCCATCATCTGACCAAACAATCCCGCTAGGATCTTCCACATCCAAATGGCCTCACATGCAGCCTAACTTGTTGCCATGTACTCTGCCTCTGCTAAGCTAAGTGCAATTGATCTCTGTTTCCAGCTATACCAAGAAACTGCAGCTAACCCAAGGTTGAAGATCCTTCCAGAAGTGCTCTTCTTGTTTGATGGACTACCTGCTCAATCTGCATATGTGAAGCCTTGGAGCTTCACTCCCTCTATCTGCTTGTACCATAATCCATACTGTGTAGTGCCTCTGAGATATCTCAGCAAATGCTTTGCCGCTTTCCAAAATAACTTGGTTAGCTAAACCATAGCTTGACGCATCTGGTTCACTACAAAACACAAATCTAGTCGTGTGTTCACTAGATACATGAGTGAACCCATGAGCTATCGATAAACTGTAGCAGGTACTACCTCACCTGAAGTAGCATCCCCCTTCCTCCAATTACCTGCTAGAGGAATCTCCATGGGCTTGCACATATCCATGTGGAAGCGCCTCAATATCTCATTGGCATACTTGCCTTGAGAAACAAATACTTCCCCATCTCTCTGCCACACCTCCATGCCTAGAAAGTAGTGCATGAGGCCCATATCCTTCATCTCAAACTCTCTTGCAAGATCCTTCTTGCAAGACTTGATCAACTCATCATCACCTCTCAAAATCAGATCATCGACATAAAGTACAATAATCAATAGCTTACCATCTACAATGATGTAGTATAGGTTCGCATCTGCTTCACTGTTGGTGAAGCCCAACCTGGTGAAATAGCTGTCGATCCTGGTATACCAAGCACAGGGTGCTTGCTTATGCCTAGACAATGCTCGCTTGAGCCGACACGCATGTGACTCATGATCGAAGGTCTCAAATCCTTCAGGCTACTCAATGTATACCTCTTCCTCAATCTCCCCATTGAGGAAAGCTGTCTTCACATCCATCTGATGGATCTTCCAACCCATTTGTGCTGATAGTGCTAGAATTGATCTGATCGATGAGTACCTTGCAACAAGAGCAAAGGTCTCATCATAGTCAATCCCCTCAACTTGTGAGAAACCACGGGCAACAAATATTGCCTTATGTTTCTCAATACTGCCATCCGCTGCCTGCTTTATCTTGCAAAGCCATCGGGAAGTAACCACTGACTTGTCCCCCGATCTAGGAATAACATCCCATACACTGGTCCTCATGATAGAATCATACTCTACCATCGCATCCATCCAAACTGGATGTTGCACTGCCTCATCAAAAGTAGAAGGCTTGGTTGCTACACACTTCTGAACCAGGGCCATGTAGCTAGTGTATCTATCGGGAGATCTCCTTTGTCTGCGATGAGAGGATGGCTGCCCCACATTCTCTCTCACATCCTGCATCAATCTGTCAGCTTCTTGAGAGCGTTTCCGCTCCTCTCTAGAAGACTCTCCAGTAGTGGTGATCTCCACCACTAGAATCTCTTCATGCGGCTACTCTGCATCATCAGGAGGCTCCTCCTCCTTAGGAACTAGTAGTTCCTCATCATCACCATGCAACTTGAGCTCCCTCTCAAGTGACTCTCGCATGGCTCGCTGCTCATCAAACTTCAGACCCCTGCGCACTACTGTCCTCTGACTGGCAGGTAGAAACACCCGCTAGTTGTGAGGTGTATCTATATACCCCTCAAGTATTCCCAAATCAGCTATTAGGTCTAGCTTCTTCCGAGCATCTTTGGTCACATGACAGTAAACTGGTGATCCAAAGATATGGAAGTGACTTACATCTGGCCACTTCCCTGAAAAAGGCTCTATAGGTGTCTTCATCCCCAAAATACGATGAGGACTTCTGTTATGAAGATACACTGTTGCATTGCATGCCTCAGCCCACAAATGAAGTGGTAGGCTTTGGTCATGAAACATCGCTCGAGCTGCTCCCACAATAGATCTGTTCTTCCTTTTGGCCACCCCATTCTGTTGTGGGTTATGAGGTGTCGTGAGTTCCTGTTTAATTCCTTCTGAAGCACAAAAGTCTTTAAACTATTTGGAAACATACTCTCCATAGTTATCACTCCGTAAGGCCTTTATCTTCCTCCCTGATTCTTTCTCTACCAAAGCTTTGAACTCACAAAACTTCAAGAAGGTTTGATCCTTATTTTGCATGAAGTAGATCCAACATCTACGAGAAAAATCATCTATAAAAATAACAAATTACTTTTGCTTCACGGTGGAGGCTGTATAGAAGGGCCCACATACATCTGAATGAACTCGATCTAGAACTGCTCCTGCTCTACCATCCCAATCATGAAAGGAAGCCTTCGCATACTTACCTAGAGTACAACCTTTGCATGTGCTTGTCTGCTCCAATTTTCACTTGGGTAATCCAGTAGAAATTTGCTGCATGATCTTCAAGGCCCCATGATGCAAGTGGCCCAGTTTCCTATGCCATAACTCGTCAATATCTTGGCCATGCACCACTTCTACCTTAGAAATGAGAGTAGCACAATATTCTACCTATAAATTGTAGAGATTCTTAATTCGAATCCCAATCTGTTTGGTTTTTCCAATGTTGATATGCCTTAGGAAAACCTTTCCCAAACTAAAGACTACATCATAGCCTTTATCCTTAAGCATAGAAATAGACACAAGATTATTTTTCAACCCTGGTACATACATAAAATTAGAAAGAGTGAGGGGAGAACCATGCTCCCTCTGAAACATAACCAAACCTCTACCCGAGACATAGTACTTTCTGTCATTCCCCAACTCGATCCGTATTTGGAGATCCTTCTCCTCCAAAGTGCTGAAAAGATTATTGTCACCTGACATGTGGAAAGAAGCTCCACTGTCCAAATACCAAACACATCCATGCTGGATGAAACCATGCAGGATGAAACCATGCATGCAATAAGTGAGAAATCCATCTCAAACTATGAAGCTAGTGCATCACCATCAGATTCCTTGGAGGAACCTTTCTTCTTGGACTTCCTCTTTGGGCAATTATTAGCATAATGACCCAACTCATGACAATGAAAGCATCTCACCTTCAACTTGTCAAACTTCTTCCTTCCTTGAGAAGACTTGGAATGGGATGCCTTCCCTTTCCCTTTCTTATCTTTAGAAGCTAAAGCAAAGTTCTCTTCATCATCATGTTTTGATGAAGAAGCTCCATCCTTGGTGCTCCGTCTGATCTCCTCCTGCATCAAATCTGACCATAGTCATTCCCAATTTGGCAATTTGTCCCTTCCATTCACTGAGTCGTGGTAGCTATGCCAGCTCTTAGGAAGGCCAAGGAGTGCTAGACTCACCATATCCTCATCAGCTGTAGTGACTCCTACGCTTGCAAGCTCATCTCTGCAGGTGGTGAGCTTGTTCAAGAATGTAGAAATATAGTCACCCTTCTCACACTTGATCTTTCGAAGCTTGTCCTTCAGTGCCAACTTCCTTTGATCACTGTTATTTTGATATAAATCTTTCAATGTTTTCCACATTGCAAATGGAGACTCCTTCCCATGGAGGCTTGAGACTATGTGATATTGAACACCCTCCAAAAGAATTCTCCTAGCTCTAGCCACACACTTACCCCATTCCACTAGCTTAGTCTTGTTAGTAGGCTTAGGGACTTCTTGATCGATGAAATCCTTAAGAACAGTCTCTTCCAAAACTGCCTCCATGCGATCCTTCCAAGCTATATAGCTTGAGCTGCCATCAAGGGCATACTCAAGCCTCAAACCATTGAACGCCATCGATGAAATAGATATGATAAGAACTTGAGATCTATATTAAGAATAAGAAACTTCAAATATCTCCTGCTAGTATATTATTCTTGCTTGATCACCTGTGCTCTGATACCATGCAAAAAGTTCACCTGCAGAACAAACTGATATATGCAATGTCATAAGGCTTAATACTTGTTCTACTTCTACAAAACATTAAGCGGAAGCATAATCGAAATAATCAACAACATTAAGTAGAAACATGCATAACTGATCAAGAGAATTAATCACACATAACACAAGATATATCCAGGGGAAAGCACCAGCATAAAACCCCAACCATGTATTATCAATCCAGTGGAAATCTTCTTCACAATACAAAAAGAATCAGCTCTCAATCTATCTAGTTCTCAATGAACTATGAAGATATGAAGATATGTCTCATGAACCAACCAAGCCTTGTATATAAAGGCTTTACCTATGGTCCAATCCCTATTTCCTTGCGCATTTTTCTTAGGAAATAATAGAAAAAGAATATGCAATTAATTCCAAACATACCAAGTTAACCAATGGTCCAACTACGCAATCCTTGAGGACACTAGTTCCTCAACCATGCAAAAAATACTTACTATAAATAGTCAAGCATCTGATAGTACATTGTCCCTCATCTGATCTCAACTGTGTCTTTGACCGAACTAACATGCAACAGTTATCCATGAGTGAATCCTCAGTTATCTAAAATAATAGTTGTCACATGCATGCAAGCATTAACAAACTATATTT
>APFE031392864.1:253295-274610 GCA_000404065.3 Pinus taeda | reverse complement strand
CATGCAAGCATTAACAAACTATATTTTATTATTTTAACAACTTGTTAAAATAATCTAACTGGACTTGACTAGTTAGAACTAAGTCAACTAATTCTCTCATTATAGAACTCATGCGTATTCCCTCAATCAATGGAGGAAACTCATGTGCATGCTCAGAACGACTTCAAATTTGAATTTCCTTAATTAATTAACTCAACTGAATTAATTAATTAATATTTCAAACTACTGCTAAGACCAAAATTAATTTTACTTCCTATAGATAGACTGCGGGATGCTATAAATAGGAAGGGACCCAGTAATGCTCTTTTTTAGAACTTTTTATTTTTAGCATTTTCACCTCTCACTCAATGTGGCCAATGACATCACTGGCAAAACTACTATTTTTAGACATGCTATTTTTAGCACATTCTAAATTTAGCATTTCTTATTGCACACTTTTCAATAGTTTTCGATAACAATACAACTTTCACATGGATGTTTGATGTATTTTTTCCTTTTAAAGAAATATAAACCATAAAGTGCCTCTCATTTTCATGTGAAACATAACTGAAATGAGATCAAATAACTAAATATTTTGCAGACCAAAACATGGTGGAGTAGTATGTTTGAGTGAAAAAAGAACGAACAAGGTTTATCATATTATTCTCAAGAAAGGACATGTACAATAACCTGACTGGCATCACTATGTTAAAATAAATGATGCTTTTGAAAGAATTCCCATACTCGATATATTCTTACTATGTGTCATGAAAAGTTGAAGCATTATAGTAACGCTAGTTGATGAAAAGTGATATTGTGGTGAATGAAAGACAAGAGTAATATTCACATTATTTCCAATGAGACAAAGAGAAATCATAATTTTGATTTTCTGTACATGTTATTTATTTATTTACCAGACGGAACTTCTATGGCCTTATCTTTGTATACCATAGGTGAGTCACTTGGCATTTTTAATTCTATTAGGCCTTTTGATGATGTTGAGGAGGAAAGGAGTGCGAGGATAAGACATGTTGTGGCATCACAACTTATAACTTTTGGTGAGGTTGGGCGAGTAATAGTCTACCATAAGAGGAAGGGGTATGCAACTAAAGGAGAGCCATTAATTGCTCACCGAGGGTTGACCGGCTGCAAACTGGAAAACCATGGGCAGAATGTGGAAAATAGGATCAACACTTTGTAAAGACAATAAACTGACTTAAACTACGACAACACTGGTTGGAACACATTAATTTCTCAAAACCTAAATGAATGAAACCCATACCTTCCTCCAGAGCGCTTATAAGGGTGTGATTGGGTAGTTACAGGTAGTTTGAGCTCCTTTACACATCAAGCTAGGGTTGCCTTGAATCCCTAATCTTCTACTGAATAGAGGTAACCCAAGGAGAAAAACAAAGGTTACGAATTAGGGATTGAACCTGCCAACTATGTGATGCGGTTCTTATTTCTGAGCACATCCTGTCTATTAACTTACAGAGGGGTTTAATGGTAAGTTTAGTTGGGTGAAACTCACGAGATAGAGGTTCAAATATCATTGAGTATATGGTCTGTTGTGTCTTGGCTAGAAGAGTAGGTGACCCCGAGCAGACTGGGCTCTTGTTGAGACATAAATTAATTGCTATTGTGTGTTGCTTGCAAGTTGTTGCACCTAGCCTAGGTTTATGGTGGCTCTTGTTGAGACATAAATTAATTACTATTGTGTTACCCCGAGCAGACTGGGCTCTTGTTGAGACATAAATTAATTGCTATTGTGTGCTGCGTGCAAGCTGTTGCACCTAGCCTAGGTCTATTGTGGCTCTTGTTGAGACATAAATTAATTGCTATTGTGTACTGCTTGCAAGTTGTTGCACCTAGCTTAGGTTTATGGTGGCAACTAGTTGAATAACTCTCACCGGTTACTGATTATCCTAAATTAAAAAAAAAATATACAGAGTTTGTCGTATCTATGCATTCGTATCTATGCATTGATACGATAGGACGAATACCATTCAATCCAAGGTTTATTGTATACAAATAAGAGCCACTGAAATCAAATATGAATGTATTTAAAATTAAACATAACATTTCCCCTTCTAACATGCCACACGCATTATTTACAAATGATTTACATACATCAAAGCTTGAAGCAACACTATTCAAAATAGACTTTATTGTCCATTAAATCACCTTTGTGGTATCGAGGGCATATATATCCCACACTATTAATGTTTTGCATTTCTAGACTCTATATTATCTGCCACGAAAGAAATCTTAACTTGGTGTTTATGTTGAGAGTAATTGATATGATGAACAAGATACGCACTTGGCTTCATCACCTAAGTCCCAATATTAGAACATATATTTTTATAATTGAACCCCCTTTTCCTTTGTATGCCATTTACGATATGAGGACTTTGAACATTGAATTAATTGTGAGAAAAAACAACTTTGTAGCTATGACTAAAATACTCTTCCTTTGTGAAAACATAATATCCATATTAAATTTATGTTATTGTTTTACTAGGTGCTTGAGGCAAAGTGATAGCCATGAACATTGAATTAATTGTGAAAAAAAATGACTTTGTAGTTATGACTAAAATTTTCTTCCTTTGCGAGAACATAATATCCATATTAAATTTGTGTTATCATTTTACTAGGTGTTTGAGGCAAAGTGATAGCCATGTTTTTATTTCCAATGGTTCATGCAAAGATGTCACTTCTAATATCATGATTAAATTCTTCGGAGTGAATTTTTTCACAAGAATCTATCATAAGAACATAAATATGCAACGCAAAACCCCTTATAGCAACATTCGGAAATGGAAATATAGTGAATTCGTAGGTTCATTTCCTTATTCCACCGTGGGAAAGAGGGCCCCACCTACCATGTTTAGTTAATATTTCATTCTATCTTTTTGAGAAGAGGAACTTATAACATATCACAATAGTTTGCATCTTTGCTGGTAGATGAGACAGCATGTACATGACCCATTTTAATGAAACTCATATAGACTTATTTGAAATCCATGGTGATCGATGACAATGTTTAGATATTATTCCCCAATATTATTTTAGAACCACTTATATCCATGGAAAATAAATAGGTTTTGATATGATAGTTTACCATTTGGGGTTTAACATTTTCACATCTACCCCATATTTCATTATAGATGATCCTTATTTGAAAGTTGTGCACTAGGTGTATGAAACAATGAGTTTCTTATACCATCCTCTCGTGAAACAAATTGTGAGTACTATTATTGTCTTTTATGCTTGATGTAGTCCATGATTATTAAGATTTGTGGAGTCATGATGATTCATAATGCATGCAAGGAGATTAAGGGTTATTCATGAGGAAATGGATGTTCAATTCTTTCTGAGTTTGAGTGTTGATATTTTCAACTTCTAACTTTGGTGTCTCTTTAGTAGTGATGTCTTTAGATAAGGGCTGAGTGTTCATACCAATTTGGAATAATTTATGTTCTTTACACCAATGACTCATAGCGCATTTTTCATCACAATCATAGTATAATCCATATCTTTGGTGGTCTACCATTTTTGTTCGAGATAAATTTTGTAATTTCAAGGGATGAGTTCCCATTATGCTTCGGGAATTGCCTAAGGAAATATAAGTGTGGTGAATGAATGTTGGTTTTTTTGTTTATCCATTGATCACAATATTTGCTTCTAGGGTCTTCTCAGTTGGTTCTAACTATGTAGTATGACATTGCACTCTAACTTGTGCTTACATATCCTCCTTGGAGCCACTAATGAAACATTCGTTATAGAAGAAAGTTGTTAATTTCTATGTATAAATGTCTAATTTCTCAAAGGTTGCCTTAATTTTAACGACTAAGCCTATTTAGTGTAAATGGTAAGCCACCCAAAATAGTGAGTATCTCTCTCAAAACATGCATGGATAGATTTGACAAATTGACTCGAGGCAATGTAGCTGAGATTGGATTTTTATGCCATTCATATCATTGGCATATTTTAGATCTAAATAGGACTGCCAACCCTAGTTTCTTCATGTCATTAGTAATTCCATAGAGCGTGAAGTGATTTTCCATCTAGGCGACCCATCTTGATAAGCTAGAACCATCAAACTTGTTTGATTTCACTTTAGGATAAAGATGTCATATGTTATCATCCATTGATCTATTGTTGTGCAAACTCGACAAGTATTATGTGTGGCTAAATAGTCCTGAGTTAGAAGTTCTGAGTGTAGTCCTATTATCGTGTACTTGGTGCCTTAATGCTTAATTAAGGATATGGGGTATCAAATTTATTTCTTCTTCATGACTTTAACAATCAAATTTGATACCACTTTGTCAAATGCCCCCTTAGCGACTTACAAAGGTTACAAAGTACCCAAAATTTTATTTTTGTTTTTATTAGATTGAAAATAAGCTTTGATACAACTTTGTCACATATCCTTACTAAATTTACCATAACCACACTTGCAAAAGTTTGATTTTCATCTCTCATACATTTTTTCAAAAATTTTACATGTAAACCTTTCTTCAAATACTTCGTATACAACCGATTAAGTAGTCTTTTTTTTATAAGAATTTTGACAAACATTTTGTATGAAACCAAATGAGAAACATTGCTCTGATTCCAATTGTAACATACTTATTGAAATATACCACTCAACCTTGCAAATTTTGATTTATATTTTTGAGGTATTTTATCAAATAGTTTGTATGAAAAATGTTATAAAACAAACTGAACACATTTCTTCAAAGGCTAATAGAAATAGATCAACTACAATCGTACTATCATACAACAATGCTAACATATAGTAATACTATACCTATCCACAAAATTTCATTTCCATTTCATCAATTTTTTTTTGTTGCAATGAATCATTAAACCATTTAGTAATTTATTCAAACACTTTGCATGCAAACTAATATAACAACTTCCTCAGGGAATATCTATTAAATTATAGCAGTTCAAGTTATGAAAAATAAACCATATGATAAATGGGAGTTCCCCTTGCTATGATCGAAGTTTCAGTCTTTGTTACCTCCCAAATGAAAATCTATAGAAAAAATGCCAACATAACTTGTTTGATGTAGGATTTTAGAAGCATTCAAGAAGCTTGACTTCATCTCAAAATCTCTCCTAAAATATAGGGTCCCAAGATCTAAAAGTTGGAACATATGATCAATGAGAATGCCCCTCACTATGGTCCAAGTTTCATCCTTTGTAACCTACTAGAAGAAATGTTATAGCAGAAATACCAACATGACATGTTTAAAGAAGAATTCTGGAAGCGTGTCTTCCTTAATTAGTGTTGTTACAAAATTTATGACATATAAAAAGACATAACAAAACAGTATAAAAACTATAACGATGGTAAATTTGATGAAGGGTAAATGAATGTACATATAAACTTACTTAAAAGAGAAATTAAATAATCATGCACAAGATATGCTTATCTTGATTCAAATATTTTACAATCTGGAATTGAAGAAGGGTGAGTCACTCTCCAGCCAACCATAGGCTCCACCATGTGGTAGTCATTCTCATAGCTAGCCAACCTTAAGCCAGATTTGAATGTCTTGAGGGAAAAACTAAACTCAAGGATTTAGCACATAATTTTCATACCATATTTAACATAAAAAATGAACTCCACTTTCCTCCACACATAGGACATAATATTAATGTTCAACCTTTCCATTCCTTGACTAGGCCCATACACATTCACAAATGAAAATACAATTCTATGCAACATAAGGGAGTCCTTCTCTAATATTTGTAGTCCCTTGACCCTTCTTTCTTTAGTTCTTTCCATGCCACACAAAAAAAATACAACTCCCAGTCCTCTAAGTTATCATGTCAAAGGAAAAAACACTACAGTAGATTTAATTCTTGTTACACAAGTTGTCACCAATTGTCATGCCAACTTGAATTTTTGAGTGATAGAAGGAAAAAATGAGTGTATGAGAAGAATAATGGAGTAATGCTCAAAGCAAAAACGCTAAAGGAAAATACCCCTCAATGGATTTTCTCTTTCATTTTTATAAACACAGTTTGACCCTTCATCTTCCCAATGCTCACAATAAGGGAATTATTAATTCAAGGTATGCATTTTCCTCTAAAGGCATCATAATTTGTTGGTTGCCTCCCTAAATTTAGTTTTAACACATTTATTAATAAAAATAAACATTACATCATATGAAAAAATTGACATCATAGCATCAACGATGGCACCCCAATATTATATGTTCTTAATTGAATTACAATATTTGGGGTAATGAAAGGGATGTCACAATCCCTTCCCACTTTAAGGAACATTGTGTTTGGTGTTCTACTATATGTAGAACCATTCTATACAAAATAAGGGATATCCCACTTTCATATGAGTAACATTATCCATGTCCTTAGTTTTCACTTCGAGTAATGTCATTCATTTTTCATGGTATAGTTACCTCTAGAACTCCTCACAATCCAACACATTTTTGCATGGTTTTCTATTGCTTCGCAAGGTTTCCACAAGGAACAAGTCTAAATCATTATTTTCTTATAGAAACCCAATGTATTCATGATCATAATGAGTATGGACATGAATATTCAAAATAAAATTCATTCAAGTCTCCAATTCCTTGCAATCACACATCTTCCAAGTTTAGGCATCCCCTTCTCCTCCTTCCTAGTCGCTCGGGTGATCCATTCCTTGGAAAGGCTTCTTCACACATGAAGAGTCTCGATACCTATGGCATCTTATAGCCAAGGTATCCCTCTATATTTCTCTAAATAACATCACATTTTTCATAACATAACTCATGTTGATCAATGTATGCCATATGGTTCCAGTGTCACCACAATGACCTTATCCCTAATATTTTTAGTTTCATAACCATCATCTATCCTTCTTGAAATGATCACCATCTCAACCATATCAAAAGCATATAGTTTCCATGAGATTAATGTAATAATTTAAATCTAATATTCTCACTTTATCTTTTCTTTTCCAAATTTTCTTCATATATGAATCATATTTCATAAATATGAGATTCTTATCACGGTTTTTGACTCTTGCATACGGTAGTACTTAGCCTTTATTATCATAACCAATGCCATTTAAATTGGAATCTTCACTTTCAATCAACTAAAAAGTAGTTAGTGTTCATACATATGATATTTTCATTGAAATATTTATAACGTCCCATGAAGTCATCTCAAAATTATTATACACATAATAATTCAACCACTTTCAATATATTTTAAAATAAAATGAAATAATCTCTCATTATGTTATTTATTTGTGCATCACAATCATTCCAAGATTCCATAATTCATTCAAACATTTATTCCAAAAAGAAAAGGTTCAAAACTAAAAGATACATATCTAAATTCATGAGTAATTAGCTTCCACTTTTCTTTGCAGGATGATAAATTCATGCCACTCATTCCACCACTCAACAATTCCTCAAATTTTTTGGGTTGTGGTATATTCTTTCCACAACTAGCCTACATAGTTTATGAGGGGGTTAGAGGGGGGCCGATGCCCTGCCTTTGTTGTGCCAACTGCGCAATGAGGGGGTTTGAGGAGGGCAGTTAGCCCCCTCTACAGGGTCCAGGGTAGCACCTTGGGGAAATTTTTTTTGGACCCTATATTAGGTTGGGCGGACCTACCTATAGTTTTGTGCATGTTTTTTGCACATGGTTTTGGACGCGATGGTTTTCGGTCCATGGTATTGGATGCTTCGACATGTATAAATATGTATTGTAAAATTGAAAGGAACATAATGAAAAATCAAGCTGGTAGCCCCGGTTTTGGGATTCAAGGGAAAATCTCTGTGTATATGTGTTTTATGTGTTATGCTCTTGCATTGTTTATTTTTGTGTTTTAGAATTCGAATGTAGGTAATTTTGTACGGGTTTGAAGCCTACATTTGGTATCAGAGTTGTTTTAGCTTCAAGGGGATGCCTTTGTTGCTGAGGGGTTTCATTCAAGGCTATGGTAGACCTTGTTCAATGGGAGATTTGCGGGGTTGATTCTGGTGGTGAAAGAAGATTATGAGCAGTGGAAAGATAGAGATCAAGAAATTTAATGGTCAGAGTTTTGAGTTATGGAAACTCAAGTTGGAGGATCTGTTGGTGCATAAAGATCAGTGGATCATGGTAGATCCATGTACTAAACAAATGAGAGTGTCCGTTGAAGAATGGAAGAAGTTGGATTAGAAGGTAAAGAGCACAATACTACTGTGTGTCTTAGATTCAGTATTGCTGAATGTATTAGGGGAAGCTATAATGAAGGCTTTTTGGGACAAGTTAGGGACTTTGTACCAATCTAAGTCTCTGGTGAATAAACTATTCTTATGGAAAAAGATGTATAACCTGAGGATGAAAGATGGAGACTCGACGACAGAGCATCTGAACACATTTAATACCCTGGTAAGTCAGTTGTTATCTGTTGATATGAAAATTTCAGATGAAGGTAAGTGCATCAGTTTATTGTGTTTTCTACCAGATTCGTGGGATAGTATAGTTATTGCAATAGGTAGCATTGCAACTACGTTGTAGTTTGATGAAATAGTCTCATCCTTGTTGACAATGTTGAAAAGTGTGCAACAAGAAATGCTAAATTTAGGAAGTGCTAAAAATAGATCTGCTAAAATTAGCATGTCTAAAAATAGCAATTTGGCCAATGAGAATTTTGGCCACCTTAGGTAACAGGTGAAACTGCTAAAAATAACATCTTCTAAAAATAGAACTTCTAGGTCCCTTCCTATTTTTAGCAGTCGCTGGTCTAACTATAGGAAGTAAAAACGAATTTGGTCTTACCAACAATTTAAAATATTAATTAATTAATCTCCATGAGTTAATTAGTTAAGGAAATTCGAATTTTAAGTCTTTGTGAGCATGCACATAATTTCCTCCAGTGATTGAGGGAATAAGTATGAGTTCTATAATGAGAGAATCAGTTGACTTAGTTCTTACTAGTCAAGTCCAGTTAGATTATTTTATCAAGTTGTTAAAATAATAAAATATAGTTTGTTAATGCTTGCATGAATGTGACAACTATTATTCTAGATAACTGAGGATTCACTCATAGATAACTGTTGCATGTCAGTTCTGTCAGAGATCCAGTTGAGATCAGATGTGGGACAATGTACTATCAGATGCTTGACTATTTCTAATAAGTATTTTTTGCATGATTGAGCAACTAGTGTCCTCAAGGATTGTGTAGCTGAACCATAGGTTGACTTGGTATGTTTGGAATTAATTGCATATGCTTTTGCTATTATTTCGTAAGCAAACTGCACAAGGAAATAGGGATTGGACCATAGGTAAAGCCTTTATATATAGGGCTTGGTTGGGTCATGAGACATATCTTCATAGTTAATTGAGAACTAAATAGCTTGAGAGCTAATTCTTTTTGTATTGTGAAGAGGATTTCCACTTGATTGATAATACATGGTTGGGGTTTTATGCTGGTGCTTTCCCCTGGATATATCTTGTGTAATGTGTGATTATTTCTCTTGATCATTTATGCATATTTCTACTTGATGTTTCTCATGAATTTGATTGTGCTTCCACTTAATGTTTTGTAGAAGTATAACAAGTATTATGCTTTAGGACATTGCATATATTAGTTTGTTCTACAGGTGAAATTTCTACATGGTATTAGAGCACAGGCGATCAAGCAAGAACAATATACTAGCAGGAGAAATTCGAAGTTTATTATTTGGGATATAGATCTCAAGTTCTTATCTCATCTATTTCATCGAAGGCATTCTATGGTTTGAAGCTTGAGTGTGCCCTTGATGGTAGCTCAAAATATATAGCTTGGAAGGATCACATGGAGGTAGTTTTGGAAGATAATGGCCTTAAGGATTTCATTGATTAAGAAATTCCTAAGCCTATTGACAAGACTGCACAGGTGGAATGGAGGAAGTGTGTGGCTAGAGCTAGGAGAATTTTCTTGGAGGGAGTGTGAGATCACATTGTCTCGAGCCTCCATGGGAAGGAGACTCTGCATGCAATGTGGAAAACATTGAAAGATTTATATCAGAATAGCTGTGATCAGAGGAAGCTGGGACTGAAGGACAAACTTCGAAAGATCAAGTGTGAAAGGGATGAGATGATCTCTATGTATCTAACCAAGCTCATCACAAGTAGGGATGAGCTTGCAAGTGTAGGAGTCATGACATCGGATGAGGATAGGGTGAGTCTAGCACTCCTTGGCCTTCCTAAGAGCTGGAATAGCTACTAGGACTCGGTCAACGAAAGGGAGAAACTGCTAGATTGGGAACGACTATGGTTAGATTTGATGCAGGAGGAGATCAGATGGAGCACCAGAGACGGTTCTTCATCCTTAGAGGATGAGGAGAATTGTGCCTTAGAAAGTAAGGCAAAGAAGGGGAAGGAGAAGGTTTCTCTTTCTGAACCAAGTTCTTCCAATGATGGGAAGAAGGTTAAAAAATCAAAAGTGTGATGCTTTCATTGCCATGAGGTGGGCCATTATGCTGTAAATTGTCCACAAAAGAAATGCAAGAAGGGATCTGGGGAAGGATTTGAAGGTGAGACACTTGCTTCACAATTTAAGTTGGATTTCATACTCTTTGCATGCATTGTTTCATCCATGGTGGGAAGTGGTTGGGTTCTTGATAGTGGAGCTTCTTTCCACATGACTGGAAACAAGAGTTTGTTCAGTACTTTGGAGGAGAAATATCTCTAGATACTCATAGCGATGGGTAATGATGAGAAGTATAGTGTCTCAGGTGTAGGCATGATTCTTTCTCAGAGGGAGCATGGAGCTCACCTTACCTTGACCAATGTCAAGTATGTACCAGGACTGAAGAGAAACTTGGTGTCGATCGCGATGCTGGAAGACAGAGGCTATGATGTAGTCTTCAGTAAGAGAAAGGTTTTCCTTAAACACATCATCACTAGACAGGTGAAGTAGATTGGTTCACGGGTTAAGAACCTGTATGCTCTTGAGGTTCAAGATGCATGCAATCCTTGAGCAGTAAGGCAACTGATGGAGACTTGGTGGTTGAGAGGGAGGGTATGTTAACTCTCAACATGCAGAGCCAGAAGAAGTCTCAGATGATTGTGGAGGAGCCACGATTGGTGCAGCAACTTCAGGAGGTTGTGGAGAAGCCACAACAAGGGAAGCTGAGAGGAGATTGAGTAGAGGCATCTACTCATGTAGAGACCTCAAGTAGGGGGAAGCTTGGAGCTAAGTGGGTTGAGGGACCACATGCAGCCATATCTCCAGGTAGGAGGTGGGGCGATATAGAGTGATCATCCAAAGGAGGAGGGGTAGAATCCTTGAGGTACCAAACCTCTTGGATGCGACCTTGCTACAAGAGCCCCAATGTGGAGTAGCAGGAACTGATTGATTGGGTAGAGATAGATGCAGATGGAGCGGCAGAGAGAGTGATAATGTAGGGAATCCTAGGACAACACATAGCTAGCAGGCTGAAACAATGCGAGAAGCACAAGTGTGTTGCACAGTGTAGGGTAGCATAGAGAAGAGTGCAACTGTGTGAGATGCATGGAGATGTTGCAATAGCACAAAGGTCAGAGAGGGAGCACTTGTCAGCAGCCGGTAGAGCTTCAACATCAAAGTATGTTTCTAGCCCAACAGAGTGGTCAGTTGGGAGTTTTGTTGTTCTGAGTGTTACTAGAGCAACCACACTTGGTAGATGTGTTGCATGAAGAACATTCCAGAGTTACAGGATCAGGTTCGAGAGGAAGCCTTTCTTGTTGAGAGGGATTGTTGAAAAGTGTGCAACAAGAAATGCTAAATTTAGCAATTTGGCCAATGAGAATTTGGAAGTGCTAAAAACAGATCTGCTAAAAATAGCATGTCTAAAAATAGCAATTTGGCCAATGAGAATTTTTGCCACCTTGGGTGAGAGGTGAAACTACTAAAAATAACATCTTCTAAAAATAGCATTTCTGGGTCCCTTCCTATTTTTAGTAGTCCCTGGTCTAACTATAGGAAGTAAAAATGAATTTGGTCTTACTAGTAGTTTAAAATATTAATTAATTAATCTCCATGAGTTAATTAGTTAAGGAAATTTGAATTTGAAGTCTTTGTGAGCATGGACATAATTTCCTCCACTGATTGAGGGAATAAGTATGAGTTCTATAATGAGAGAATCAGTTGACTTGGTTCTTACTAGTCAAGTCTAGTTAGATTATTTTAACAAGTTGTTAAAATAATAAAATATAGTCTGGTAATGCTTGCATGCATGTGACAACTATTATTTTAGATAACTGAGGATTCACTCATGGATAACTGTTGCATGTCAGTTCTTTCAGAGATCTAGTTGAGATCAGATGTGGGACAATGTACTATTAGATGCTTGACTATTTCTAGTAAGTAGTTTTTGCATGATTAAGGAACTAGTGTCGTCAAGGATTGCATAGTTGGACAATAGGTTGACTTGGTATGTTTGGAATTTTTTTTTTTTGTAAGCTGCGGTATTTTATTATCTACAGGAAAATAATAGTACAAAACTTAGGCTCCTCAATCTGCCCGGCAGGGAAACCAGATCTGTTGGAACCTATACTTACATACACCATTAACGTTATCATAACTATTTATAGTCCAGACTGGTAAGAACAAAAAAGGGCTTTCTACAGCCTTAAAAGAAAACACAGACTCAAAATGTGCGATCCCAAGAAGACAAACCCCTAAACAGCTGCCGCAAGGGCGACCCAGATGAAACTAAGATAAAACCACATAGAACGGCAGACTCAACAAGCATGTTCCCAAAAAACTACCCCTAAACAACAGCCACAAGGGTGACCCAGATTGATCATCTATAAAACAAAGAAAACGGAAAGCAGAAGGAAAAAGGGGAAAAACCAGGCTTTTCTCAGCTCTGGAGACCATCAGTCGATGTTGATGTTGACTTTGTCCTTCCTCTGCTCCATCAGCATAGCCTTGATATCCTTGAGGAGGTCATTCTGCTGCCTGACCAACATTTCCACATTTTCCACTTCTTTTTTCGCCGTCGCCGTGTCCTGAGCCATCTCCACCATTTCCTCTGCAACCTGTTCCATGGCCTTAGCCAGAAGGTGCTTCAAGACCCAGTAGGTGTGGAGAGTGCGACGGTACAGGGTGAGCCTGCCCCGAGTATGACCAGGGTCTGGTAACTGCAGAGACCAATCATTCATTTCCGGATCTGAAGGCTCCTCAAGCACTTTCTCCTCCATAGCTTCTATAATGTTCCTAATGTGAGCATTTGAATCCAAATTGTAGGCCTGTTCTGCCTCATTCACCGTTTGACTGATAGACCTGTTTCATCTTTTGTGTCTTTTCTGTGTCCAGCTACCCTCCGCCTTGCTAGTTGCCTGTCGGGGGCGGCCGCGACCTCTCTTCACTGGCGGTTTTCTCCTTTCTCCCGCCTTAACACGCTGCGAGCTTCTACTACTCTGCCCAATTTCAAATCGCTTACCTCTGTGCTCCTTGTCTTGCCTGCAGTCAAGCTCCTCCGAGCTTTCTATTTTGATTTTGGTCCTGACCTCGTCATCTTGCCTGCCTTCTACTGCATCCTTCTCCTCTTGGGCATCCTTCACTCTGCGTTCACTCATTTTCGATCGGTTGAGTCGCTGGTTGCGGTTTCGCTTCCAGAGCGCCGCTTCACTCGTCACCTTTTTCGGGATGCTTCTGCTAGACATTCGAACTATGTTCCTCCTTATAACTTCCCACCCACAATTGCGCAAATGATGCGGAGGCTCCCTCTTGTGCTTGCCACTAATACCCCAAATGCGCGCTTTGAAATTGTGAATCAAAATTTGTTTTGGGCCGCGACCCTGCCTTGCTGCGAAATCATTAATTGTGACTGACGGGGTGTGAAGGGCGCCTCCCTTCTGTCCTCTCCTAATAGCCTACGGATGTTGTCTTGATCTCCCTCTCCCTCTCCACGCGGGGGTGTGATTAAGACTGTTCTGCATCATGATTATCCTTTCTAATGAGCTGATTTAGCCCGTCCCATCGCGCCAGCAATTCCTGATTGGTCCAGTTGTCATCGATTGGATCCATTCGTTCATTGCTTCCCCAATTCGCCAAGCAGTCCGCTGGTTTATTTCCTTCTCGTCTAACATGCGACGTGATCGTGAAATCGATATTTGTCAGCAGTTTCCCTATGTCCCGGACTGTGCTAGCGCTTCGCCAACTTTCCACCACCTTCTCCCAACTCTTCCCTTGGATTAATTGCTTGATCGCATTAATCACCATGGTGGAATCCCCTTCAATTTCTAACTTTCTGTAGCCGTTTCTTCTGGCAATTTTGAGGCCTTGGTAAACCGCCATGAATTCTGCCTCATTATTGGTCATTGTTCCTCGATGTTCAGCGTAGATCCATTCTGTGACCCCTTCTCCATTTCTGAAGATTCCGCCAAAACCCGCTAGACCCAGATTCCCTTTAGTAGCTCCATCGCAGTTGAGTTTAATGAATCCTTCTGGGGGCTTTCTAAAAACCGATCGGCTTTGATTTGCTAATTGGCAGTTCTATTTGGACGCCTGATGGAATATCATCCCCTGTTCTATGTTTAACTTCTTGAGGATCTCTGTTTCAACTTCTGTAGTTTTCCAGTCTTCGTCTGCCCAGTTCTCCGCTAGGATTGTCTCTTTGATTTGCTTTAATGTGCTCGTCCATATTTCCTCCGGGCCTGTGGACTTTCCTTTAAAAATTCGACTATTTCGTTCCCGCCATAAATTCCAAACATTGAAGCCAGCTGAAATGCTCCATCCCCGTCTGATAATTTTTCTATGAAACTTTCCTTCTCCCCACTCGCTAAGGGTTTGAATTATATCCTGCGGGTTTCTTGCTATTGTCGCGACCCTGCCTTGCTGCGAAATCATTAATTGTGATTGACGGGGTGTGAAGGGCGCCGCCCTTCTGTCCTCTCCTAATAGCCTCCGGATGTTGTCTTGATCTCCCTCTCCCTCTCCACGCGGGGGTGTGATTAAGCCTGTTCTGCATCATGATTATCCTTTCTAATGAGCTGATTTAGCCCGTCCCATCGCGCCAGCAATTCCTGATTGGTCCAGCTGTCATCGATTGGCTCCATTCGTTCATTGCTTCCCCAATTCACCAAGCAGTCTGCTGGTTTATTTCCTTCTCATCTAACATGCGACGTGATCGTGAAATCGATATTTGTCAGCAGTTCCCACTGGAAATGAGCTGCACTGCAGCCATTAAGCAGGTGTTCCTAGTCTTCTTCTGCTGAATTACAGAGGCAGCATCTCGCAGGGCCAGAGAATCCTCTTTTTTGGATTCTGTCCCAAGTTAAAATCCGCTTTCTTCCAACCAACCAAGCAAACAGCTTAATCTTCGGCCACCACTTTGTTTTCCATATCTTTTTCCACTTTTGTTCTTCCTCTCCTAGATCATTCTGGGTTTTTAGTTTGTAGGCTTCTTGTATTGAGAATATCCCTTTTGTTTCTTTGCCCCATCAGAGGATGTCTTTGCCATCTCTCTTTTTTATCTTCCTGGAATCGGTTTCCTTCCTGTACGCTATTATTTGTTCTTCAGTTGCGTTCCTTTTCCATTCCTCCAGAGGTTTCCATTCTCGCCATTCCTCATTTCCAGGTACTGCATTCCAATAATCTTTAACCGTCAGGAGTCCTCTGTCTACACCTGTTCTGTGAATTTCCTGCATGCCTTGTAGGTTCATCATTTTTCCCCTTTGCTGCTAATCTTCATCCCAAAATCTCGCTATCTGGCCTCCTCTTATTTCCCAGAATATATGATTGTCAACTAAGTCCCTGCTTTGGAGGGATAAGTTCCAAATATCTGAGCCCCGGGGGATATTTTGGTCTTTAAGAATTCCTTCCGGGGAGAGAGGCATATTGTATTTAACAGTCCAGATTTCTTTCCATAAGTCCAGACCCCCTTGTATCCATCTCCATCTTAATTTTGCAGCAAGAACTTGATTTAAGGTCCAAGGATCTCTGAGGCCTAAGCCACCTTTTTCTTTGGGTTTAGTTAGACTCTTCCACGAACAGAGGGCCCATTTCTTTTGTTGTTTCGGGCCGCCCCATAGAAATTTTCTATAAATCTCAACCAGTTTATTACAAATTCCTTTCGGAGCAGCCATAACAGATAATGGATATATCGGGATTGCTTGTATAGTGGCTTTGAGCAGCACAACCCTGGCTGCCAGGTTCAGAGCGCGGAAGGTCCAGTTATCCAGCGTTTTCATGATCTTTTCAATGATATTTTTCCAGTTTCCTATTTTGAGGGTAGATGTGTCCAGCATAGTTCCTAGATATTTGGTAGGGAGATCCCCTGTCCTATATCCCATGACCCTGGTTAGATGATTCTTAACTGGTTCCACTGTGTTAAAGAAAAAGGTTCTGGATTTGTCCTTATTCACTTCCATCCCTGAACCATCCATAAATAGCTCTAGAATTTTCTTTATCCTGTTGACTTCTTTCAAGGTGGTTCGATTCCCCCATAATCTGAGGCCTTGAATTTTCCTTTCTCTTGCTTATTTTTTAAAGTATCTACCTAATCCTTCTACTGCAATTATGAAGAGAAAGGGAGATAAAGGGTCCCCTTGTCTGAGACCTCTTGAGGCATTGAAAGTTGTAGAATTGAGACTTCTGTGATTTGTCATAGTTATAAGGAGAGCTTCAGCGTAAATCACATACGAAAGATTTTTGGACGCGTTTCGAACCAACCAATGTGGTTCATCGTTTTGACTAGGGTTCTTGAGTGGTAAAGTAGCCGTTAGATTGGCTTAACCGTTGGAGTCTCTGCTTAGGCTATTTAACAAGCTGAACTGGATCTGTATTTTCAACTTGTCCTGACGATGAACCACATTGGTTGGTTCGAAACGCGTCCAAAAATCTTTCGTATGTGATTTACGCTGAAGCTCTCCTTATAAGCATTGAAAGTTGTTGTTGGCACTCCATTAAGCAAAATAGAGAAATTCGGAGTTGAGATCATGCTTATGACCCAGTTAACCCATCTATCACAGAATCCAAAGGCTTTAAGGATTCTTTCTAGGTACTTCCAGCTTAGCCTATCATAGGATTTTGAAAGGTCAAGTTTAATTAGCATACCCTTTTCTTTTTTAGTTTTCATAGTGTGAAGGATTTCCTGGGCCACCACAAGCCCATCCAGAATCTGCCTTCCTTCAACAAACCCTGTTTGCTCTGGGGAGATAATACTTGGTAGGATCGGTTTTAATCTCTGGGCAACTATTGATGCCACTATCTTATAGATGACATTACACAGGGCTATAGGGCGAAAGCCATCAGCGTGCTCAGGCTGATTAGTTTTTGGAATCAGGGTTAAAAGGGTTGAGTTTATTCCTGGCCATATTCTTTGATTTATTCTGGCCTCCTTGACAACTTCCAAAACTTCTGCTGCAAGGAACTTCCATCCTGCTTGGAAGAATTCAACTGTGTACCCATCCGGGCCAGGAGCTTTGTTCCTTTTCATGTTTCTAACAATGTCCTCCACTTCTTCCATGGTGATTTTTCGCATGAGTGCCAAGTTTTGGTCTCTTGTAACTACATTTGGAATTTCAGTACTTATCTTTGCTATGGCATCTGCTCTGTTGGTTTGTGGTTCCCTCAAAATGTCTTTGAAGTGATTTACCAGAACTTTTTCAATTTCTTCATGTTACATAACTCTTTGCCCTTCTTGGTTTTTTATAGAGAATATTTTGTTTCTTTGTCTATGCTGAACCATTGCTTTATGAAAAAACTTAATATTCCTCTCTCCCTCCCTAAGCCATTGTACCCTTGATTTTTGCTTCCATAAAATCTCTTCTTGTTTTCTTCTTTCTTCTAGCTGATTTAGTACTCTGCCTTCTTCTTGTGTTCTCTCCTCTTCTATTCCTTCCATGATATCCATCTGCTGAAGGTCTGCCATTCTTTGTTCTAGTCTCTTTTTGTCTTCTGTAATATTCCAAAATTCTTCTTTATTCCATTTCTTTATCTTATTCTTCATCTCCTTCAGTTTGAGTTGGAAGGTGTGCATCTTATTTTTTCCCCTTTTCTCGCTCATCCTCCACTACTCTTCAAGCTTCTCCATCAGTCCTTCATTTCTCAGCCAAAAAGCTTCAAACCCGAAGGGCTTATTGGGAGGCCTTTGCTTTAAGTATATCCCTAATTTAACCGGCCAATGGTCCGATCCTGCTACCGGTAGAATTGTGGCCTCTATAAATACATCTTTCAACATTATTTGTTCTGAGATTAAGAATCTGTCAAGGCGGGAGGCTATTTGGTTTGCACCTCCTCTCCTATTGTTCCACGTATGGCTTCCATTGATAGTTTGAATGTCAATTAGGTGCTGGTCCCTTATGAGGTCTCCAAACAGATCCATGACCTTATCCGTTCTTCTGTTTCCTCCTCTTTTTTCATCTAAGGATTTAATTAGATTGAAATCCCCTCCTACTATCCATTGTTTGCCAGGTATGAGGCAGCGCAGGACTTTTAGATTTTTCAAGAAGTTTTCCTTTTCGTTTTGAATATGAGGTCCGTACACCCCTGTTATAATAACTTCTTCCCTCGTTCCTACTATACTTGTTGTTCCAGATAAGATTCTTGGGAGACTCATCCAGTTACTGAAGTGTATTTCCTCTGGGTTCCAGATAATTATCAAGCCACCAGTGCTTCCAATTGCATCTAGCCCCATCATTTCATAGCTACTCCTGCTTTTGTTCAAAATTTCTCTCATTTTCTCAATACTTATTTTTGTTTCCTGTACTATCATTACACTAGGCTTCTCTTTTCTCAATCTTTCGTTCAAATACCTTTGTTTGCCTCTGCTGTTGAGGCCTTATATATTCCAGGTTATAATAATCATCTTAACAGTTTTGGGGGGGATTGGAAGACCTCTGATAGAGGGATCACTCTTCCAGAGTTAACAAGCATCTCACCCACTTCTTGTATCATTTCCCCCATTGTTTTCCTCCCTCGTTTTTTGCCTCCCTTGCCAATGCTGCCTGCTCCTATGTTTTGTGTTTCCTGTTTCTCTGGTTGTTAATTTTCCTTTTCTTCTGTCAGTCTCTTTTTTGCCTTATACCTTTGAAATGCTTCTTTGTATCTTTGTTTTTGTTCTTCTGGGATGAATCTTTTGTAGGTTTTAACCCCGTACAGAAATTACCTGCATACGAATTCTAAATCACAGGACAAATAAAAATGCGAGAGCATAACACATAAAACACATATACACAGAGATTTCCCACTGGATCTCAAGACCGAGACTACCAGCTTGATTTTTCATTATATTCCTTTCAATGTTACAATACATATTTATACATGCCGAAGCATCCAATACCATGGACTGAAAACCATCGCGTCCAAAACTATGGACCGAAAAACCATAGGTAGGTTCGCCCAACCTAATATAGGGTCCAAAATTTTTTTTCTCAGGGCGCTGCCCCGAACCTCGTAGAGGGGGGCTACCCAGCCCCCTCAAACCCCCCGGACAGGGGGGGCTACCGCGCCCCTGTGACCCCCCCGCTGCGCAATCGGCACGGCGAAGGGGGGGCTCCGCCCCCCCCGGTTCACTACGTAGGTTAGTCGTGGAAAGAATATAACACAACCCAACAATCTCCCACTTGTTGTTTTCTTTCCACAGGGGGCCACAGGAGAGCTTAGTCATTTTTCAAGCCCTAAAACGCCCATTGTTTCTCTACACCAAGAGAACTTCTCAGAGCTCACAGATTTTGTCAATGCATCTGCAGTATTCTTCAAAGTGTCCACCTTTACCAGCAACACGTTTTTGTCTTTATCATATCCCTCACAAAGTGATACTGAACGTCAATGTGCTTTGTCTTTGAATGATAAGCAGGGTTCTTTGCCAAGAAAATTTGCACTTTGGCTGTCACAGTCTATCCTTATAGCTCCCTGTACTAAACCCCATACTTGAACACAATCTCTGCAACCAAACTGCTTCCTTGCTTGCATGAGTGGCTGCCATGTATTCTGCCTCTGTAGTTGATAGTGCCACTACAGATTGTTTCTTACTCATCCAACTGACTGCACCTCCAAATAGGTTAAACACATACCCACTGTAGATCTTCTCTGATCCAGATCTCTAGCCCAGTCTGCATCAACAAAGCCACAGATATCCAACACTCTGTCCAATCCTGGTCTTCCTTGGTAGCACAAACCATATTCACTAGTGCCACGCAAATACCTAAAAACCCCGCTTTACTGTTGTCTAGTGCTCCTTCCTAGTTTTGACATAAAACCTGCTCAATACTCCCCACTGCATGGCAATATCTGGTCTAGTACAGAACCCATGGCATACATCAAGCTACCGACTGCACTTTGCATATGGAACATGGACATGTCCTCTCTCATCTTCTTGTGTCTTGGGACACTGTTCAGCAGATACCTCCACACCTACAGGAATAGGAACCTTCACTGGTTTACTATCCTACATAATAAACCTCTGCAGTATTGTCTCGACATACTTCCTCTGGCTTAACCAGAGCTTCCTCTTTGCCCGATCTCTTTTAATTTCCATGCCCAAAATATAGTTGCAGCACCGAGATCTTTCATGTCGAATTTGGAGGACAATTGGGTCTTCAAATCCTGGATAATTTCTTTGTCATTTCCAACCAACAACATATCATCCACATACAAGACCAGATAAATAAACGGTCACCAATTAATTTAAAATACACACAATGATCTGCTTTGCTTCTGGTGAAGCCAAGTCCCCGTATAAATGTATCAAATTTCTGATACCACATCCTTGGTGACTGTTTTAACCCATACAGAGACTCTTTAACTTGCATACACCATTCTTTCTTACCCTTCACCGCAAAGCCTTCAGGTTGCTTCATGTAGATTTCCTCTTCCAAATCCCCGTGAAGAAATGCTATCTTCACATCCATCTGTTCTACCTCAAAAATCAAAAGCAGCAGCAACAGATAAAAGTAATCTAATAGAAGTTACCTTGGCAACAGGAGAAAAAATATCACCAAAATCAATTCCCGACACCTGGGAATAACCTTTTGCTACCAATCGCACTTTGTATTTCTCCACCTTCCCTTCTACATTTGTCTTCTTCTTGAACACCCATTTGCTACCAATGGGTTTCCTTCCAGCCAGCAACTCCACCAGATCTGAAGCCTCATTTTTGTGCAAAGATTCCATTTCATCAACCATGGCCTCTTTCCAGAGTTTTCCATCCTATGAATCCACTACTTCCTTCATAGTTCTAGGATCATCATTAGTAACAGACAAAGCAAAGTTTGAACAGAAAGTAGATGGACTATACCTTTCTGGCTGCCTTCTTTCTCGAGCTGATCTTCTCACAACTGGAGTTTGTGGCTCTTCATCTTCTAATTCCTCCTCTGCTATAGAGTCTGATTCTTCCTCCTTTA
>APFE031392864.1:237452-250636 GCA_000404065.3 Pinus taeda | reverse complement strand
CTACCAACTTGATTTTTCATTATTTTCCTTTCAATGTTACAATACATATTTATACATGCCGAAGCATCCAATACCATGGACCGAAAACCATCACGTCCAAAACCATGGACCAAAAACCATCGCGCGCAAAAAACATGTGCGAAAGTCATGCACAAAACCATAGGTGGGTCTGCCCAAGCTAACATAGGGTCCAAAACCAAAATTTTCCGGGGAGCTGCCCCGGACCCCATAAAGTGGGGTTACGGGTACCCCTCAAAATCCCGTGTTAACTATGAAGAAAGAATATAACACAACCCAACAAGCCCAGGTGGACACTTTCACAACATCTATTGTAACCCCAGATTTTTCTAATAAAATTACTGAGAAAAACACAATTTTGGCTTATTTCCTGGTGGCTAATGTACATGTGATTTTTGTGGGTGTTTTTACTATGCATGCATTGTTTATCATTGTAAAATTTCTTGAGGGATACTATAGAAACAACTGAGTGGCCTATAAAATTGGTTGAATTAGCATGTTAAATGATTTGACTAGATTTTTATGGAAGACTAATGCCTATGAATGGAGTTAGTTACTTGCTTAAGAGAAACTATTTACAAAGTCACAGGATGAAATTTTTTTGCTTAAAGATGCTTCATTATCCTAAATGAGATTGAAATCCTTTAATCTATGTGAGATGTAGAATCTTGGTTTATTTTAAGTTATATACCTATTCTAAATGCATCCTCCCTCTTAACTATTTTGAAGAAAGTCTCTAGAGTAGGTTGTGAGAGAGAATCCAAGGGGAACCAAGCTAAGGCTCTATGAACTATACCTCTCCTTAGGTTATAACCACTCGATGCCTCTTGTGCTACAAAGACTGTGGCTGTGATGACTGCAAGGTCACTGTATTAACCACTGAAGAGGTGCTAGATTCCCCAAGTTAAATGAGAAAGGTGGGACTTTCTCTCTACCAACCAAGCTTATGTTTGGAAGTTAATTAATTAATGCAAGATGCTACTCCTAAGATGAAAATGAAAGATATGAGTGCTCTTAAGGTGAGATTATTAAGGTTCTCAAGTACTTAATCACAATGATCTTGAATTATGAACAATGAAGCACTTAAACAATAGATGAATGAAAATATCAACCACAAGAGAAAATACCCAAACTTAATGGTGCCAGAAAATGTTTCCTGTAATGCGAATAGACAATTTATCTAGTGATAAATAAGACAAGATCAATGCTTCTTAATACACTTATAATCAATGAATCACCAATATGTCAATTAGATACACAAGGGTGAGATTTAGATTTCTTATGGATGTAATTAGATCACTCACCACCACTATGATTAAACTTGATTATCTGCTTCAAAAGTGAACTTAAAATACAAAGCCACAAGAGCAATTTAATTCAAAAAATGAGAAATGTCTCCACTTATCCAAGAAACAATGATAACAATGAGAAACTAGATCATTAATCCACAATGTCTCTTAGATCCAATCTCATCTACAATTACCAATCCAATTAGAGCACTTATGTGTGTGAAACAAAAAGTGAAAATAAATGGCAATGACCAAGTTTTAATTCCAAATCACTTCAACCATAAATGGTTATGAATTATAAGAGTTACTTAGCCAATTTTAGAGACTTACATGTGATTTATTACTCATGCAATCTTGTTTTTAGAGGTTGGCAAATCTATATCATCATTCAACAAACAATGCAAAATGTCAAATATAAGCTAGAAAATAAATGCATTAAACTTCCAATGATATCTAGATGATTATCAGACTTTTTAGCAGCTATAGATCAAACTTTTAATTTTTAGATAAGACCTCAAAGTCCCATATATTATACTTGTAATAACTCTAAAAATTAATGATCTAGTCCTTTACAAGCCAACAAGATTCCAAATAAGCTCCAATGATTAGCTAATTAATTTAAGTGATTATTAGATGATGTTTGGTCAATTTCAATGGTTTATTTCATTTATATGACTGCATAAATGGATGTAGCAAAACAAACAATACAATGAGGGGAAGAGAGGTAAACCAGGAGGCCAAAAGGCCTAGTTGAGGGCTAGTTTGACTTCCAATGATCTTGGATACCTGAAGCCACCAAGTTAGCTCTAATATTGCTACAACACCATAATGTTAGCCGACTGAAACAGTGTCAAGAAACCATAGATGACTGAATACAAATCTAGGGAAAGGGATAGAGAGCTAGAAAAGCCCAATACTAGGGCTAGAAAATGCAAGGAAATTAAAACAAGGGTAAATGAAGGCCCAAAAGGGTTGTAAAAGGTCACGGATAGGAGAGATAATCCCACAAGGGCTAATATCAAGCCCCAAGAGGATGATTCAGGGCTAAGGAGACGGCCTAGAGGGTCTACGACTAGGGAATAGCCCTTTAGGAATTGTGACTAAGTCCAAATGGAGGGTCAAGAGGGAGAAATGCCTCTTAGAGGCCATGAAAAGGAGGAACGAGGCGAGTTGAGGCTAGATGATAGTCCTAAAGAAGTTATGAAGGGGAAAGAAGATCTAGAAGGGCTTACAACAAGGGTGAAGGGCCACAAAGGGCCACGAACAACCCTTAGTGGTTTGCAACTTAGGGAAAAGGGAGTGTTTAGGGCCCTAGGAGGCTCCTAAGCCTCACGGATAGGTGGGGAAAGGCTAGAAGGCTAGGCTTTAGGGCCTAAAAAATTTAGAAACCCTTGCAAATAAAACTTTCTCTACAAATTTACTACAAAGAAGTTGGACGACTTCCTTCTTGGGCTGGATTTGTGATTGCAGGCTATATATTTCCTTCCTAGGCCTAGATGTACCTCAAAACCTTAGAAAAATTCTCTTGAGAAATTTTGAAATCCACCTGCACAAATGAATCAGAGAATACCAAACCCCAAATATATATACAAAATGTAAAACCCAAAAAAATATAAAACCCCAAGTGCTAAAAAACAAATGGGTTAGAAATAATTTACAAATATATAATATTTACAAAGTAATGATTTCTTGGAGATATAATTTTGGATAAATAACATTGGATGAATATATTTCGAAAAATAGATATTGGCCAAATCCTCTTGCAAAATTAAATACAACAATGAAATCTCATAGCCCAAACATAGTCGGTTCTTCCCCACAGTCTATTAACTTGGAGCCCAAGGACCAACATACCTGTAAATCTCTATAATATTCTCAAAGAAAATTGTTAGATGATATGATGAATCCGACCACCTAAGATAGCATGTAACAATAGAACATTCTTATAACCAACAAATGAATTAATAATTATTTAGCAATATTCAACACAATATAGGATCACACATAGCTAACACATATCACAGATCAAAGAAAGAAAAACACCATGAACTGAATCCCAAAGTCTTTTTATTATGATACAAATTGTTCCCAACCAAAGAAAAAACTCAATACAAGTGTTTGAGAATTACATTATCCAAATATAGAAAATAGAATCCCAATAGCTTCTTTATATAGAGAAACCCCTCCAAGTGGAAAAAAATAGCTAGTGGGATTGATCCTCATCAAAATTATCTCGACCGTTGAAAACAATTTGAACACATTTTAATCTCCACAGTCGAATTTTTAATTTTGAGGAAAAAATCGATTTTTTCTTAAAACCAATTTTTAATTAATCCAAAAATTAATATTTTGAATTAATTTCCTCAAAAAAATGAATTTGACTTAACCATGATTCTTTTATTATTTTCCAATTGGAGATAGATTAGTTTTTCTGTAATTTTTTATGACACAAAATTAATTAGTTTTTAGGCTTAGGATTTTTATTTAGTTTAGCTTGAAAAATAATTAATTGACACTAGAGAGGAGTAATAAATTCTCCACCCTTAAATATTTAAGCCATGGTGTCTAAATATGAGGGACCATGCACAAAAAATAATTTTTACATCAAAATATTACAATATGAACCCTTGAAAAGGGAAAAAAACATTTAGACTCACACCCTCAATAATTACCCAATTTTCCAACACAATATGATCTAATATAGGCCAAGTGTGTTTGTAATAAAATAATTTAACCAAATGTGCTGAAATTATTCAAAAGCACACTTTTACAATGACTCCATATAACACTAGGACTCACCTAAGATTGTGTCAACCAATTCCACCCTAGATTTGGGGTTCAAGATGGAAGAAAAACTCTGTCAATTATCCATGTTTAGATACACACATAACTCGATAAGCTTAAAAAACTTCCTAGGATGAAATTCTTTGCCAAAATTAGCGGCTTACTTGGGTGTTGTTACCAAATTAAATGGTCATACTCGCATCATTTACAATATATCTTGAAGAAATTAGGTTGATAATGATACAACAGTGTTGGATGATGACTTTGAACTGTGAAAAAATTTCTTCATATCTTTACATTGTTCTTCCTTGGACTTTTGGAAAAGTGTGGTCGATAGGTACATGGCTTTCTCATGAAATGAAATTAGAATTTTAAATGTCAATTGGTGAGTTTTCCTTTTACCTAGGTTTGCAATTCCTACAAAAATTGGAAGGCATATTAATCTCTGAAGAGAAAAATCTAAAATATATTTTGAAAAAGTTCAAAATGGAGGACTGTAAACCTCTCACAACTCCCATGACAGTTGGATACAAATTATCTAAAGATGATGAGTCACCAAAAGCTGATCGTAAATTATAGAGATCTATGATAGGTAACCTATTATATCTAACTGCATCTAGAACAAACATAATGCTATTTGTGGGACTTGTATCAAGATATTGATAAGAACTAGAGAAAAGCCAAACTCTAGCAACAAAATGTAATATTCTTAATGGAAATATTAAGTGAATAACAAAAACATGCACTAAAACAAAAAATTGGAAATTCAATACATACACAAAAAATGAAAACACAAGACGAAATACACCAACATCTAAGCCATTTGATTAAATTGAGCCAAAATTATGTACAAATGAGTAGAAATAAATGAGCATGGGATTGCTACAATAATCTAGTCGAAATCCTAGGTGTGAATATTGTGCTCTAACTACTGGAAATGACCCCTCAGAAAATACTATCATGGCTAGGAAGAACTCCTTCCGATATTGGAAAGATCCTGAGCTTTCTGCCTGCCAAGTGCTTAGAAAATTCTTCTACTTTAACTAACACCTTCCCACAACTAACCCATGAAAACTCAAAAAATATTTGGCTCAACTCCAAGCCAAAATTAAGCCCACAAAGTGATGCAAATTACCAGTTGAATAGTAGAATGTACTACTGAAGGGAAAGGGGGTTTCTGGCCTAAATACTACTCGGAGCACTCTGAAATGACAACCACAAAATCCTCTCCAAATACCCACAAAAACCTAAAATATCTTGGGAAAATTCTAGCTGACCTAGAAAGCCAAAAAATAGTGTGAAATTCACTACTAGTTTGGTCTAAACCTTGATAGGGGAATACTACTAAAAATATCTCAAAACTTCTCCACAAATTGCATCGAATTTCCCTACAAAATCTCATTCGGAAAATAGCCTATTTCCCAACTCAATCTCTAGAAATATATCCAACTCCAAAACTCTACGTAGACTTTGCACAATGACACTTGTGCGGGCTCAGAAATAGAAGAGTTCAACTCTCTAAAATTCAACAATCTCTCACCTGCAAATTACTGACAAAAATGTATCCTCCTCAAGGGTAAATCTCTACAATTACTTCAGCCTATACTCCATTGCTACTAGAATTTCTCAAACCCCATGAATTTCCTTTTGTGTCTTTAGAGAAACTTGCACCAGTTGATGGAAACCTGTAGGTTGATCCTCCTTGATCCAAAAATTTAGCTCCCCAATTTCTCTCCTAGGGTGACACTCGAAGTCCACCAAAGGAAGAATCAAAATATCCACATGGAAATCCCTTGTGCTAAAAACAAACTAGTTGAATTGGCTTAAGAGCTAAAGAAAACTTGTGTTCAAAGTTAAATTGTCAAAATATACCAAATTTAGGCCTCCTTTCTTTATTTATATAATTTGATCCTTTATTCCTTTGTGGACCTTTTTACCGCTCAAGCTAGCAAGGATACTAGGAGGGGATTTGTTAAGGGTGCTGGAAATCCATCAACCAATGGGATCTCATAGATATGAAGTCTCAATCAGACCTCACACCATCTAATGTAGGATTCCCATCCATTATAAAGGCCTAGTAGCCAAAAACTTCAAGATTTTCCTTGGATCTAGGTATCAGCACGAGAGAGTGATGCAATGGTGTCTTCGAAAATCAAGGGAAGTGTGCCTGGTGAGTGTGTAGCTCAAACTGTGTCAAGGTTCATCTACTGCAAAGGGGGGCGAAAAGTGAGCCTCTAAGTGAGAGGTAATAGTTCTACACAGGAAGAGACACACATGAACCATAAGGCTCCACCTAACATCCACCATAATAGTCCACAATAGATGCGACAGTCATTATAACCACCAAATAAGGAAAGATTTGTCTAGTATCCCGTAGAACGGTCCACAAGGATTAGACAAAAATAAAAACCATTACAACAAATTCTTTATAAGATAAGAACTAAAATAACCAAAATAGTTCAACTATATTAGTACATGTGAACGCAAACATTAAATACAAATGTCCACATAATAGTCTTACAGACATTCATATTTCATGCATGAAGGACGTGCTTGCCTTAAAAGGCTTATATTATATAAGAAAAAAATCCAAGACACATGTTTACAATGTACACCACTAGCTCCAAAAAGTGGGACATTGGATCCAGTCCTTTCTCCTCAAAGAACTAGTTGACCTCTCTAATGTCTTGTAGGAGGATCCAAGATGAAAAGTCCCTTGCTCATACAATGAGGGTATATATATAACCAAGGGGTGATTCTTCCCCCTTGTGACCCTTTTACTACCCTCATGAATGTTCAACTTCCTATGACATTTCAACTTACATGAATCTTCATATTCATGTGTGTCCTTTGGACTTCCAATTTACAATACATTTGAATATAATGTACATGGTCTACAATAGTGATGTGGCATATGACCCATGAGGACATGACATGACATGACACTGTTGACATGCACTGATTGGTGATCTAGCCATGTCAAGTGATTGTTGCTACTGTGAATGATGTCTTCTTGGGAATACTCTTGTCTTCCACCTCCTCATGGCTTGGTGACAAGATTCTTCAATGATCTCAAGTATTCGGTTGTGGTCAAGATTTGGTGTCCTTTTGCCTTGAGTGATCAACTTGCATGCTCAGCTAAAAGAATTTCCTTTTCATTTCTTCCTCCTTCAGCTCTTTCTTCATCATCCCACTAGGTTCCTGTATCTACAATTCAGTCATGATGAGATGCCATCAGCTTGAAAACATCATAGGCTAGGAAGGTGCATTTGAGTCCAGGGACTAAACTGGAACTAAGTTACAAGTTGGGAAGGGAGGCTCAATGACTATGCATTGCGCAGCCCCATTAGCCAAGGGTGAGGCTTGAGGCCTGGAACTATGCAATGTCCAATCCATGTTGGGCTCAAAGGTTGTATTCTACATAATTTTGGAGATGAGTGAGTCCAGCTAAAGGAGGGCCCACTGTGGAATATTTTTGCACATTTCTACTGAGGAAGGCTGACGAAATTTTGTACATTTCTGGAAGATAGTGGGTCAAGATGAGGGGAGGACCACTGAAGGCAGCTTATGCAAAATTCTCAAAGGGAAGGTTGAATGATTTATGCATAATTTTGGGAGGCAATGGGTTGGGTTGTGGGAGTGACCACTATAAGAAGCCTATGCACAGTATAAGACTGAAGGGAGACTAGTCCCCTATGGGATTGTGCATTTCAGGGGCAGAGGGAGGAAATTTGTTGTTTGTGCTTGTGAAATGCATAGTTTGGGCTAGGATGACTGAAAATATTGCACATTTATTGAAGGTAAGGTTAGGTATTAGGCTTAGGAATTGCGTAATGCAAAAGTCCCTGGGGACAAGAACTATACATTGCACAGATCTAGGGGTCAAGTTCATAGCCTACTAACCAGATACTTCATAGTCCAAGCAGGCTGGGTGAAACCAAGTTGAAGGGCTTGGGAGCTTCTTCGGAAAAAGCTAAGTGCTGGACCAGTGAGACTGACATGTGAAGTGATTGATGAGCCTCGTAAATAGGTAATTATATGGGCTCATTTTACCTCCTAACCTAGTCAAATCAACCATTCTCTTAGCTTATTGTATGTTTTTTTTATTATATTTATGCTTATAGAGTGCGTTGAGTTAGTTATGATGCCATGTGGTCTAACATGTATTTAATGCATATTATTGATGGATTTCGAGGACAAAGTCAAAGATCCAATTGTCAAATGGAAGAAATAACTTGAAGTAGATAGAGGAGAGGAATTATAGGAGGGAATCCCCCTCATTTATTACTCCTCACTTCGAATTCCCCTTCATTCAGCTCGGAGTACAAGCAACCAAATCATGCACTAGGAGGAAACCGAGCAAGTGGACGATGACTGATAGTTATCTCGATTTTTGGGAGCCAAGCGTCCCTGATTTTAAGGAAGCTATTGGTAGCTTCATATGTATAGGTAGAGAGGCCTAGGGCCTCACTAGGGTTGGATTTTTTCTTATGTAAAATCTGCTCAAATTTTGAGCTTGCTATTTTTTGATAATGAAGATGGAATCCTTTTTGAGCTAGCACTGAGTTACCTCACAGGGCTGAAGCTCTTAGGTTAGGGCCCAAACCAAGTAGCCAAGCTTCTCTTTACTTGTATTTGTATGTCTTACAACAAATGTAGATTAATTTGCTGCTAGATGTATTTGTTTTATGATTAAGAATAGGTTTCTTTTGATGATTTACTAGTTTTCTTCCATTTGTGATTTCTGTAGTAGGTTAAGAAGTGATCATAAAAGATTCAAAAGGCTAGCAATAGTTCCTTGGCCTCTCTTCCTCCATCAGGGACCATGATTTGAGGCAAAGACTCTCTTGCTGCTCCAAAAACACAGATTTTTCCTCATTCATAGGACTTCTACTGTTTACAACTTTTTAGTAGGTCGATAGTCCATTTTTTCTTTGCTTCAGATCTCCTTTATCATGTTCACTTCCTGATTTGCAATAGTCCTCTTTCATGCTTTCCTTTCTTGCAGCATTTCTCAGCATTTCCTTTCATAGATCATAGTTTAGACCATTTTAATGCAAAACTTTGTTTTTCCTAGATGCACTCAGTTCATTGGCTACTTGATTTTCTTGGTTGGATGTTAGTTTCTATGTATCAAAACTCTTCGAGTAGTAATCTAGCTTACCAGCAATCACACCCTCCATCGTATCCATGCCGTATAGATCTCCTAATCCTCACCTCAATTTCGCCCTAGTTTTCTTCATTTGTTTTCATAGAACTTCTTCCTCTCTCCTTGAGCAAAACCAATCATCTTTCCCTCTTTTGGTGATTTAAGGTAGACCTTAGGCACCCTAAGAGCTCATTCCAACCTTCTTCCACTTTTTCCACCCACTCTCACACCCTCAAAATTGCGAAATTGCTCTCGGCCTCCTCTTCTAGGCCTCCTGTAGTTTTTCCTGTAGGCTTTCTTTGGAAGGACGAGTTTGGGAAAAGCCTCTAGAAGGCCACCTAAGACCTCCTAGGACCCATCCACACCATCTTACATCCTCCCAAACTCCAAAACCACCCTTTAACACCACCTGTTCGATGCCACACTCATACACAATAAATTGGATGCATGTCAAATTCACGTAAAAACACATAAAAATCCAAAAATATGTTTTTTTGCTTATTAATTCCAGAAATAGCATGGTTAGATGTTGTTTACTTTCTTCAGTAGCTAGTGGCATTTCTTTCATGGTTTTCATAGTGTTTTTGGCAAAATTAAGGTTAGCTTGTTGATTAGGGTTTACTAGGTCTTGCTTTACAATATAGTCTCTTTCCTTTCTGTAATTAGAATAACTTCTGTAGAGTAATCTTTCTTTCTTTCATCACACATAGAGCTTCTTTTGAGATAAATATAAGTTGGCTTGAGCTCCTAGTGATCTTGTGCCAGCTAATCAAGTGACAACCTATAGTGAGAACTAGTACTTGTGCATATAGCATTGACGCTTCCAAGTTTGTTACGAACTGTTGGACACCTAATCCTAAAGGGTTAGCGTGGAAGCCGAATGGAAAAAGCAGTCCAAGAGACCTTGGGATGTGAATCCCAATGGTCACCAAATGTAATATAAATGTATATCATTTTTGAATAAAAAATACAATGCATGATTTATCTTTCTATTGTTTTCGCTGTCCATGTCTGTTTAACATGGTATCAGAGCCATGATGTGTGGCCTGTGTAATTGCCTGGAATAGTGCTGGCCTATTTAAATCTGCCTGCCTATTCTTCTGAATACCTCTAACTATCATAAACGTTTAAAAAAAAAAAGGAAACGCTACCTTTTCCACACCTGCACTGCACCTCATTATTAAACGCTGAAATGGCGCTGACAAGAATGTCTGAAGGAGAAACGCGTGAAGGAAAGCTGCATGACAACACTGGAAATGGTAACGCTGCCTGCCTGAAGGAAATGATAAAAAAACGCTGCCTGAAGAAGAAACGCTCCCTGACACGCCTGAAGGTAACGTATGGTATCAAAGTTGTTCCATCTGGTCGGATTCTTGAAAGCCGTAGGTTATCTATTTGCTATGCAATAGAAAACGACAGAGATCCATATCAAAATTAGAGGTCCATCATGTATACAACCTTCTTCCTCTCTCCAAAAATGAAACAGTCAAATAACTCGCCCTCCGTCTTATGTCTGGCATGCCTTGCTGCAATCGTTTCAGAGCACCGGTGACCACTAACTAGAACCCAACCGACAATTGGACTCTGCCTTGGTGAAGATAAATATATCTGGCTCGGTAGACATAAGAGATGATATTGAAATAGTCATTATTGGGTTTTAACTGCTCTTCGTCATTATGGTATTTTGTGACTATGCCCACAGTCCAATGTGTGAGGAAAAGAGTGTAAAGTCCTGTACATGGTCTGAATATTTTTTTACAGTTTTGCATTCATAATGTACTTATGGTATCCTCTGTGCTAAAGTCATGAAAATTCCTCACTCGAGTGAAATCCTTGCACTTCAAAGATTTGCACATGGTCTGAAGTTTTCTTAATTTTTTGCATTCGTAATGTCTCTTTTTGCATAATGTCCCTTATTCTAATAGTCAAAAGATTGTGAAAAATCTGGCAATAATTTTGTGGAATAAGAGACCAAGATCAGAGCACACGCAATGCTTGCCAAAGAAGATACGATCATATGAATGTTTACATGCTAAATATTCTCGACGCTGTAGATGCACTAAACAGAGATTGCAGAGGTTTCATTATGAATAGTTTTCTGTATCATGTATGGATATAGAGCCAGATTGTGACGCTGGATAGCCATCCATCCTTCTCTTCGATGTTTAAATTCGGCTTGATTTAGTTCAAGTCAAGTTTAATTTCGTCAAACTCTCGGCAGCAACAGAAGAGTTTATGGAGGCGTCTCGAAAGCCTGATGGATGATTGATATGAGGCCACTGGAAAAAGCTGAAGAAGAGATAGCTTGCTTGACTGTAGCTAAATTATAACCCGGCAGAACAATAAGAGAGTTCGCTAAACTGTGGCTAAATGTATCCCAACCGGGCTGGAAATTTTGAACATTAATTTCACCAAGCCGGAATCTCAAAAGCATAAGAGATTCTCGTCCGTAGAAGCTATAGCTTGGCGAATGGGAAAAAATCTGTACAAGGCAGAGTGTACTTAACCTAAGCTTGCTGTCAGAGGAAGCGACCGCTATTTTTGAACCGTTACAAAGAATATTTCGCAGGGACTCCAAATCAAGAAAACTTCTCAGAAATTGTTCTTCTTCGGCACTCGAAATAAATACATGCAGAAATTCCAGGCAGGTTTCTGAATAACTCTGAAATCGGACGGTGTACACTTAAAAACTAACCACTTTGTACTCCAATTGGGGAACGTGAATCAACCAAATTTGGATCATTCCAAACACGAAAAATTGGAAGACCAACATTTTAAATACTGAGAATTCAGTATCAGTGCTTCAAATCGGCCTTCCCTCCGTATCGAGGGACGTTTAATGACCTACTAAGGACAGAAAGGGACTGTCAAAGATAAACGCTAAGTGAATATTGAAAAAGGTTGGCTCTACATTTGATCACAAGTAGTTTGAAGTCGTTTTATCATTGGCTCAACGTTTTATCATATGTCATTTGAAGTCATTTTATCATTGGCTCCACGTTTTATCATATGTCATTTGAAGGATTTATTTCATCACCTTATTAAAAAAGGATTGTTTTTAAAAAAAGTGTGAAGGGAGTTTATAAAAGAAAGGACGGATTTTTTATTTTTTATTTGTTCTTTTTGAAAAATTCTACAAACTCCGTTGGGGCTAAGTGAATATTGAAAAAGGTCTATCACTGAAAGAAAGTAAAGTTTCCAAAGAAAAAGGATCAAGAGTGTTGCAAGTAAATTGTAAAGGACCAAGTCAACATCACAGGTTCATCGTGATCAGCGCACTGAGAAAAAATTAGCAAGTAGAGTAGTGACAAGAGGAAGGTGGCATCTCATAATAAAATAAGGTTTTTGATTATTTTCAGGATGATGGATGGTTGCTAGATTATACATTTTCAGTTTTCAGACAGTTTACAGTCTTGTTTGCAGCACTTTGATTTTCATACTTGGCATACTTTTAGACCCTTTTTACATAGTATCGTTACAGCAGGTTGATTTTGTTGACAGCGTTACATTTTGGAACTTTTTACAGCATTACATGCTATAAGCTAAGATCATGGATAGAATGGGTATTGTATTAGAATTATTGAAATCTCTAATACACTCTACCGTGGACAATACAATTATGATTGATAAAGCCATTGTTGCAAACATTCAAATCTGTTTGAAAAATGTACAAGAAAACATTTAATTTTTGCAGTTGGAATCTCAGCTTCAGCAAGAAGAATTAAAACAGAGAAGTCATTCTGAACCTGTTTTTGTTCAGAACATTGAGACAACCACCCATCAGTAACAAGTTAATAATGCAGCAGTTGTACATGTAGATGCAAAAGTTTAGTCTGCACTTCCCAAGCCCATCATCAGACCTTGGGAACAGCTTGTCCACAACAAGCACAGAACTGGTCTTGGATATGACAAGGACTTGTCCTTTCATATTCCAGACTATGCCA
>APFE031392864.1:220995-236915 GCA_000404065.3 Pinus taeda | reverse complement strand
TAGCAGAAGACTCCAGCTTCTTGCCAATTTTGGAAGAGTTCCAGGAATTGCATTAAGCATTCCAGAGTTGTTGGTCATCCTTAAACCATCACAGGTTGAAACTTCCCTTTTCAGGTTGAAGTTTTACCTTTTATGCGGGGTGAGGCCTCCCTTTTATGGTTGAAGGTTTCCCTCTTTAAAACAATAGGATCACTTCCTCTAGTAGAAGACTTACAACTTCTTACGAATTTTGGAAGAGTTCCAGGAACTGCACTAAGCATTCCAGTGTTGGTGGCTATCCTTAAACCACCGCCCCTTATACCAACATTTCATAGAGCACATTCAGCCTAGTGCTGCCATGCATTTTTGCACATTTTGTATTACAGCTCTTTTCTTGGACTCATACATAACCCTTCGGATTAAGGGGGGGAATGTTGGACACCTAATCCTAAAGGGTTAGCGTGGAAGCCGAATGGACAAAGCAGTCCAACAGACCTTGGGATGTGAATCCCAATGGTCACCAAATGTACTATAAATGTATATCATTTGTGAATAAAAAATACAATGCATGATTTATCTTTCTATTGTTTTCGCTGTCCATGTATAATTAACACGAACTACCAGGTGATAAAAGTAAAGTTGGCAGCCTAGGTGTTGCATCGTTCTTGTTGCAATACTGGCACTGACCACTTTTTGGCGTCGTTGCTGGGGAAGCATCAGATTATTCTTTGATTAATGCTTTCTTCTATTTCCTATTGTATCATTCCACTAATAGTTTATTTCAACAAAAATAAAGTAGTCATTTATTTTCTTTCAAGTTCTGCATTTCTTTGCTTTCCTTTCCAATTCTACAAATTTCATTTCAGAAAAAGTAGACTAGTCATTTCTTTTCTTTTAGTTCTGCATTTCCTTCCTTTCCTTTTCAATTCTGCAAATTTCCATTCAACTAGTTGCATTTTGTTTTATTGATTTCAGTTTCTGCAGGTACTATCAATGTGGGGAAACAAAAAAAAAAAAAAAACCAACCAAAAATATTTCCTTTGATGCCTCGTAGGAATAGAGATAACTCAAGTAAATTCTTCCCCAACACCCCCACTGCTTCACATAGTCAACCTTCTCTCTTCTTCTATGGTTGCGATCAAGAAGAACCCTTAGGTGAACAACTAGACATATTTGAAGAACCTATAGGGGAAGAAGAAGAAGAAGAAAACATTCTTTTGGAGCCAATGGCTAAAAACAGAAATGCTAGGGGGAATGGAGAGAGAATAGAGGGTACCCTTCCCATTCGGTAGACCAATGGGGACACCAAAACGAAGAATATAAGCCCTTCAACCCTACCTCATTTCCATGGTTTGACTACAAAAGATCTTGACACCTTCTTGTTCGAGTTTGTTGTCATCTATTGAACTTATGACAATGTAGAAGATGAGCAAAAGTTGAAACTGTTTCCTTCTACTCTTAAGGATGCAACACTGTGTTAGTTCATGGGATTACCTGGCAATAGAATCACAACTTAGGCTCAGATGCAGCAAGCCTTTAACAACAAGTATCGAGACTATTGTAGGTCAAAATATACTAAAGAAGAAATCTTCTGAATGACCATGGGAAGTGATGAGTCCCTAGAAGACTATGAAGAGAGGTTCCAGCTTAATTACAAAAGGGTTGGGTGTACACTTGACCCTAAATCTCTGAAGTTGTTCCTACTCAGGGGAATTCGAGGAAACCTCTTAGACACCCTCCATCTACTATTCAGGGGAGACATCTACCAACTATCCTATGAGTACATAAACACTATTTTTAGAAACCGTTCTAGAGTAGCCAGAAAGCAAGGTAGGGGGAGTCAACCCATAGCCAGTGCCTCTTCTTCCAATTCATCCATTAAATATGAAATTGGAAACATGCTAGAAGCCTTCAAGAGTGAGATGTTGTAGTCTCTTTCCATGCAAATGGATAACTTACATATCAAAAGAAAACAAGAGGAGGTAGAGAGGGCTTTGGCCATTTTTTGCCCTAGATGCACTAATAGGCATCCTAGGAATGAATGCCCATTGAACTCTATAGAGGTTTGTTTATTCTGTGAAGGAAATCATTCTATAGATAAGTGCCCTTCATTCCTTGGACTTAAAGTTGTGTACCAAGGGGCCGAAGGAGTCACTGAACAGATCGATTACATAAACCAAAGGAGGTTGCATGGACCTAGACCATACTAGTAGGGGATGCAAGGGACATCTTAGGCATACTACAACCCAAACCAAGTCCCCTCCATACCTTCTTGGGGCCCTCGTGCTCATCCTTCCTGGTCCACACCTCTTCCTTGGTCCTTCACATCTCAATATCATGCCCAACCAGCCACCCATTCATTTCAATCCTATGCTCAAATGCAACCTAGGTGGAATGCACGTCATCAGGGGTGGAGACCCCAATACAACTCTCCTCCCACTCTTCTACCTCCACCACCTACCCAACCACAACCATTACCTCCTGCTCCACTAAGGCAACCCAAAATGCATGCCTAGCTAAATCCAAACCTGAACAATTGACAGGCTAAGCAAATGTATAGTGGGGAACCATCATGCCTAACTTATGTTGTGGAGATTCAAGAAATTAACTTGTGATCTGGGAAAATTCTCCCAAATAGACAACCTCCACCCAGGGAAGTTGAGGAAGATAAAGGGGAAAGTGAACCTAAAGAAAATCCACCCTTTCCTGAGAGACTATCCATGACAAACCAGCCTACCCCAGAAGAGACTGAACTCCTGGGAGAATTGAAACATTTATGTGTGAATATACCACTTCTCCAACCCATAAAAGATGTGCCTATCTATAATAGGTTGATCAAAGAGAAGTGCTTTAGGCATCCAGGAAGGCACAAGAGAGATACCCCAACCATCAATGTTAGAGGATAACTATCCGACCTGATGTTGGGGCAGATAATCTGTCCAAAATATCTAGACCCTGGAAGCCTAGTAGTTGATGTCCACATCAATGGCACAATGGTCCCACATACCTTAATTTATCTGGGAGCTACCATTAATGTGATGACAAAGGACACAATGCTCAAACTTAATCTCCAGGGCTGCTTAAGGAAGACCACGACAGTGCTACAGTTAGTAGACTGCTCCACCATGACCCTTGAGGGGATTGTGGAAGATGCGATGGTCTCCATTGATTATTGGGAGTACCCTGCTGATTTCTTAATTCTCCAACCAAAGGAAAAGCTCATTGGGTATTCTCTCATCCTGGGAAGACCCTGGTTGGCTACAACTGATGTCTACATCAACTGTCGAGCTGGGAACATGACCATAAAGAATAGGCACATGTTCAAGCAATTAACCCTATATCCTCCTGCTCAACCCTTGCTAGAACATGATCTACCTCTATGGTTGGAGCAGGAGGATGGGGATGAATTTTATTCTGCACTGCTTTCTGCATTGGAGATCACCATGGGAGGAAAACTGCAAGATGAGGATGATATGATTGAAAATTTAATTCAAAATCTACCTGCTAGTGTGTCACCCTTAGAAGCCATAGTAAGAGAAACCCAAAACAACCCCTCAAATGATCTCTCTATGGCTGAACCTACTTCTCTCCATGTCAAAAATATAGAGTTTCACCTGGAAATAACATTGAAAATCAATCCATCCCGATCTACTTCCCAGGAGAAGGAGCTATCCAGCCTAGTGAGAAAACATTTAGATGCCTTCGCCTCAAGTTATAAGGAGATGAAGGGAGTGCACCTTTTAGTATGTACTCATCATATATACATCAAGTAAGATTGCAAGCCAGTCAGGTAGCCTCAAAGGAGGATGAATCCAACACTTAAAGATATTGTTAAGGAAGAACTACAGAAATTGTTGGATGCAGGATTCATCTATCCCATCTTTGACAATGAATGGTTTTATCCTTTGGTGCTAGTGCCAAAGAAAAATGGTAAGTGGAGAATCTATGTAGACTATCGGGAATTGAACAAAGCCACTAAAAATGACCACTTTCCTTTACCTTTCATAGATCAAGTGTTAAACAGTCTGGTAGGGAAAAAGTTTTTCTCCTTCCTAGATGGGTTTAGTGGGTACAATTAGATTCAAATCAGCCCGAAAGACAAAGATAAGACCACTTTCACTTGTCCTTGGGGTACCTTTGCATACTAGCTCCTTCCTTTTGGTTTGCACAATGCTCTAGCCACTTTCCAAAGAGTGGTATTGAGTATATTTTCTGAACTAGTTCATGATGCAGTAGAAATATACATGGATGATTTTACTCCTTATGGCTTTGATTTTCAGGAAGCCTTATCTAACCTAGGAAAAGTTCTAGATAAGTGTATTGAGATGAACCTATCCCTCAGTCCTGAAAAATGTGAATTTTTGATGACTTAAGGGATTGTACTAGGTCATGCAATATCTCAACAAGGACTACAGGTGGACCCGAACAAAATTGCCATCATCCAAAGGGTCCCACCTCCTCAAAAGGTGAAAGATGTCAGAAGTTTCCTAGGCTTAGCTAGATATTATAGGATATTCATTAAAGACTTCAGCAAGATATCCTCTCCTTTGTTTGGCCTCTTAGGAAAATATGTTGAGTTTATATGGTCGAATAACTATCAAGAAGCCCTAGATACCTTGAAGAGAAAGCTAGTGGCTGCCCCAATTGTCAGAGGCCCAAACTGGGCCCTACCATTTCACATTCACACAGATGCTTTGAACAAAGTGATAGGAGAAGCCTTAGGACAAATTGATGAAAAGTTACCTTATGCCATATACTTTATAAGAAAAAACTTGTCAAAGGCAGAGTTAAACTATACAGTGATCGACAAGGAACTCCTAGCTGTTGTGCATTCCTCAAACAAATTCAGACATTATATCACAGGCTATCAAACCTTTGTGCACACTGATCATGCTATAATTAGATATTTAATGAACAAACTAGATGTAAATGCTCACATTATTTGATGGTTGCTTTTATTGTAGTATTTTGATTTGACCATTATTGATAAGCCTAGTAAAGAGAATGTTGTTGTTGACTTTTTGTCTAGAGTAAATTTGCCTGCAGGTGAAGAAGGAATGGTGGATGACCAAATGCGAGATGAACACCTATTTTCTATATCAGTACTCTCTCCATAGTTTGCTGATATAGAAAACTACTTGGTTTCAACACAGTTCCCACCACACCTGTCCTCAAAAGAAAAGAGAAGGATAGTAAGGAAAAGCACCCCTTTCACCTGGATTGGAGGCAATCTCTTCAAAATGGGCCCAAATCAGATCTTGAGAAGATGTGTCATGGAGGAGGAAGTCTTTGACATCCTCCTGACCTATCATGATAGGCCTTGTGGTGGTAATTTTGTAGCAAAAAGAACCGCCTTCAAGATATTGCAAGCAGGTTACTACTGGCCCACTCTTCATTAGGATGTGAGGCGATACACAAGCCAGTGTGATTGGTGTCAGAGGATGGGGAAACCCACTCCAAAGGATGAAATTCCCATGCAACCTCAAGTGACCTTTGAGCCATTTGAGAAGTGGGGCATGGACTTATTGGGGCCTTTCAAACCCCCTTCAACGTAGAAGAAGTACATCATTGTGTGCACCGAATACTTGACAAAGTGGGCAGAGACAAAAGCAATCAAAGCAGCAACAAAAGAAAAAATCATTGAGTTTTTGAGAGAAAATATATTCTACAAGTTCGAGTATCCGAGAGAATTGGTCATAGACCAAGGTAGTCAGTTTAATTCTAACCTGATTGAATACCTACTCACACATCATAAGATCAAGCGCAGGACTTCCACCCCTTACCGTCCACAAGACAATGGGCAAGTGGAGGTCACTAATAGGGAATTGGAAGGGATCCTAACCAAGGTAGTGAGCAACAGTAGAAAATACTAGGAAGACAGATTAGTTGAGGCCACTTGGGCCTACAACAGAACATGGAAAACCACCACCAGGTTCACACCCTATGAACTAGTTTGTGGGAAGAAGGCTTTTTTGTCAATAGAGTATGAATTCAATACGTTAAGGATGGCCGCTCAGCTAGACCTAGACATCAACCATGCATAGAAGGAGAGATTACTTTAGCTTAATGGATTGGATGAATATAGATTGCAAGCCCTTATCCATATAGAGGTAATTCAACTTCAAAGAAAGATATGGCATGACACAAATATCAAGGAGAAGCAATTCCAATAGGGAGATTAGGCACTACTCTATGATTAAAGATACAAATATTTAAAAGGCAAGATGAGGACAAGATGGCTGGAACCCTACACTGTGGAGAAATGCAATGACAATGGTTCAGTTCTGATCAGAACCATTGATGATGAAGCCATCCCCATGCTTGTTAATGGACATTGGTTGAAAGTATACAAGAAACCCCTCTCCAAGTGAGAATTTATTGAATATTTGAATAAAACAGTGATGGTAGTGGAGCATGTTTTAGCTTCCACTTCACCCACTCATTGAAGAAAATAAAAAAAGTAAAAAATAATAAGGACTCAAGTGAAAACCTCCATGGGGCACTTGAGTCCCATCATTGGGTTGAAAAACTCTTCTGAGGCGGCCTAATGATGTCAAAAAAAAGGAGGAAAAATAATAAGATACCTGGGTGAAAACCTCCCTTACAGGCACCCAGGGCAGGCAGTTAAGGTGAAAACCTCTCTAAGGTGACCTAGTTGTTTTAAAAAAAAGGAGAAAGAAAAAATGGAATTTTGTTGAACTGTAGGTTTGAAAGAGGACTACAGGGAGCAGAATAAGGTGCCAAGGGAACCTTGACATTCATACCAACACCCATCTCATCTTCTCCACACCTTCCTCCATCATTTTTAGCATCTCTTTCACCCCACTACACCTTTTTGTTCCGACACTGTGTTTTCTACAGGAGGCTCTGTGTTTCTATAGGAGGCTCCTGTAGGAATTATAGAGAGCCAAAAGCATCTACAAAAGGAAGTTTGAGGGACAAAAAGGCTTCATGAGGAACCTATAATCCATCCTACCATATTCAAAACTCCTTGCCATCATAACCAAGCCTACATGACACCCCACATTATTATTTTTTTTCCTGTCCCAAAAAAAACACAGAAAAATAGTTCCTAGGTTTTGAAAAGAAAAGAAAAATAAAAAGAGGAAAAGGCACCAATAACCTTACCTGAATCTTACCTATTATCCCTCCATCATTCATGACACCTCTGGAATTACTCTTGAGCTCCAAGCATAGGGAAAAGATGAAGTTTCTAGGGGAGAAGAAACTACAGGAGCTCCTATAGGAATTCTTGCAGTAGTTGATCCCATAGAAGTCCAGCGCCAACAGCAAGAGAGTGCACACATGAAGGTTGGAAAGGCATAAACAGCTCAGCTCTAGCAAAGAAGAACCTACACAAGCACACAACCACACATCAGAAAGCAGAGACAACATGCATAAAGGGAAATGGACGCATGCAGCAGAGAAAGCGACAACACCTCACAACAAATTCACTTGAATCACAGGTAAGTAACTAAGTCACTCCTTTATTTGCATTTGTGTTATTAGAGATCATATGAAGGCAATGAGATGGTTGAGATTGAAAAAGGGAGAGGTGGCTAGTTAACTTGGCGACCTTCATTTAGTTGACTCCACTCATCCAAGATGTCACCCACACATGCGCACAGTCAACTTAAGCATAAGATGCTAAGGACAGGTAGTGGGAGGAAGTGTGAACTCCGATGCAATAATGAGGGATGATTACGAGGAAGGGACATGATGACATGGTAGGTGGGGACCAACGGTCTGAATATGGCCAATGTACACCTTGCCATCTTAGCACTCATAATAGAAAATATCCATAAAGGGTAATGAGCACTCCTCCCCGCGTAGTCTCACCACCTTTTCTTCATTTCCTCCTCGTAACTCAGCCACATCAGTCCTCTTGCACCCCCACAGCCTCATAACCACCATCCTCCATTGATTTCCTCCATATTCTTTCTCTTGGCATTGTCTATAGGAGCACCTATAGGAAATATACTAGAGCACCTATAGGAAATCTATAGGAGGAAAAGTGGGCTTCTACAGCAGGGGCAGTGAGCCATTTTGAAGGGAGAAAACATGGTTTTTGAATGAATTTTAGTAGGAAGAGGTAGGGTTCATGCATGCTCCCTGTTGAATATCAATATATGAAAGAAGTGATCTCAATGTGAGGATGAAATAAGTCTTTAGGAGGGCAGAAAATACATAAAAAAAAATTGTTTATTTAAAAAAAAAAAACACAGTCCACTCTATTTTTTATTTTTCTCAAAAATCTTTGTCCCCACCTCCATAATTGGTTTTAAAAAAAAATCACAGGCAGTATGATAGGAGGGTTTATGAGAAAGGATATGACTAACTCAACTAGGCTCCATGCACATCCTCAAGTAGTGGACATATTCACAAGGGAAAACTTGACGAATTTCTTTGAGAAATTCCGAGGGTTTGATGAGGAGATTTCCCAAGAATTTTCTCTCTCTCTAGTCCCTCACACAAGAACACATCCCACTGTAACCATTAGAGGCCTATCCATTGAAATAACCCCTAAATTTATTAGTAGGGTAACTACCCTTCCTCTTTGGCCGCCTTGGAGCAAAAATGAGAAACCAATTGGCCAATTTGCCAAGATTTTTTTTTTCCAAAATAATGAAACCCTTGTCGAAGATAAAATGGGAATTAGAAGACTAGTATACAATATCCCTGGGATGAGGTTAGCTACCAAGTAATCAAATACATTTCTTGTGAGGGGAGGCACAACATTGTCTATGGTTATCGTTTCAGAATCCTCCATGACTTGAGGTATGGCATGGATACCCCAACACCTCAGAAGCTCAGTATCCCTTATTTTCTCCTTCAGTCCCTCATTTACTCCAACATTAAGGTACAAGTAGGAAATTCAGGGCAGTTAGCTCACCATGGCTTAATCAAAATCCTAGTAGAGGAAGCCCCCCATACCTTTACACTCCCTATAGCATGGGAAGTTTTCCGAAATATGATAGTGGAGGATGACATAAAAGAATTAACCTATGATGTCAGTCCTACTGGCAGTGAGGAGGAAGAACAATAAGGAGGAGAAGATGAAGCCAGTGGCTACATAGCAGAGCAAGAAAGGAAGGAGGAAGGAAAATAAATAGAGGAGGGAAAAGTTAAGAAGACAGAGAAAGAGACAGAAGAAGGAGAAAAGGAGGAAAAGAAGCAAGACCAAGGAGAAGAGTCCCTTGAGACTCTAGAAAGAGAAGCAACAGCTACCCTCATTGCCCTCAGTACACCGGTCAAGCCAAAGAAGAAGAGGAAAAGGCAGACCTCCATGTATTTCAGCGCAAGGAAGAGCACAAGAATTAAAACAGGCAAACCTCAGTCCTCTTCAAAAGTTCCCATTACCATTGAAGATTCACCATCTGCCAAGGTGAAGGAATCTCCTTCCAAGACACCTATAAAATATGAAAGGGGGACTCCAAGATCTTCTACATGGAAGGGAAAGGCCGTACTATAGGACCCAAAACTAGACCTATAGGAGGCTCAGACAGTTCTATAGGAGACACCATCCCAGCTACAGGAGACCCAAAAGCTTGAGAAAAAGGTAGGAGGATAGCCAGAGATGAAAGAGGAAGCACATGAGCTACAAGAACATGACCCCCAACATAGTCTTGCCTCCTATTACAATCTACTTGATGGGGGTAGGATAATCCCCCAGAAATTTGCAATTCCACTATTTTTTGAATTGGAGAAAGAAAGAGTGAGAACACATAGGTGGATGCAGATAGCCAAATCCAAAGGAGTTGAGGTTTTTGGCCATATGGAAAACAAACTCAGGGAAATGGGCAGAGAATTGAGTTCTCCGAGAGACAGAGAAGCTGTCACAAGAAACCACCATGAAAATGAGAATGAAATCCTAAGGAAGCAACTGCAAGAGGAAGAGACTCAGTTGGCATACATGGCCAACTTATCCATGGAAGCATTACAATGTAGAACACCAGCGAAGCACCAATGGCTTCAATTCCAAATAAAACCTTTGGCACAAAGAGGTACAATGCCTTTCCAAGACTACAGGTAGTTCATGGACCTGTGTGACCAAAGAACCTCAAAGGATAAAGCAAAGATGGCAAAGTTCTACCTACACAATATGGCCCTCACACACATGAATGTGTTGGACCCCAATGCCAAGCTAGCGGATCTGCAATTAATGGCCATGGCCTCATGAATGAACCATGAAGAATTGATGGCAGCAGAAATGAAAAGATTGATGATAAAAGAGCATAATGAGCCATTAATGATACGAGTTGAGCCATTAGATCCTATGGCACTCATCAGCGCATACAACTTGTTTGCCAATGACCCTCAAATTTCCCCTAGATATCTAGCCAATCAGGCACAAGCAATTGCACACTTTTAAGATATGCAAAGGCTACTTGGGGATGACTGTGTGCATGCCTACATGAGAAGATGGAACACCCTGCCCCACAACTTACATATCAGAGAATATCATTCCCCAATGAGGTCGAGGGAGGCATTGAAAAAAGTTCCAATGTACAAGCACTCCATGCAAAGGTTGAAGGTCAACTGGATTGGCCTCAAATTGAGTCCCCCACTCCTATTAGGCATGCTGGAAGGTAGAAGACAAGAAGAAGAGGAGTGGAAGGACATAAACAGAACAACAGGGTTTTATGACCAACATGAGCAAACCACATCAGAAGCTTGGGATGTTAGGGAGGCCACGAGGGCCATAAAAGATTAGGAGATTGATTAAGTTGCTAAGAGGATGAGCAACACCTTCAGTAGGGGGGTGATGATAAGCCTCATAAATGGGTAATTATATGGGCTCATTCTACCTCCTAACCTAGTCAAATCAATGATTCTCTTAGCTTATTGTATGATTTTCTGATTATATTTATGCTTATAGAGTGAGTTGAGTTAGTTAAGATGCCATATGGTCTAACATGTATTTAATGCAGATTATTGATGGATTTCGAGGACAAAATCAAGGATCCAATGGTCAAATGGCAACAATAAATTGAAGTAGATAGATGAGAGGACTTATAGGAGGGAATCCCCTCATTTATTAATCCTCACTTTGAATTCCCCTTCATTCAGCTCGGAGTACAAGCAGCCAAATCATGCACTAGGAAGAAACTGAGCAAGTGGAGGATGACCGATAGTTATCTTGAATTTTGGGAGCCAAGCCTCCCTAATTTCAAGGAAGTTGTTGGTAGCTTTAGATGTACAAGTAGTGAGGCCTAGGGCCTCACTAGGGTTGGATTTTTGCTTATGTAAACTTTGCTCAAATTTTGAGCTTACTATTTTGTTACAGTTTTATGTAATCTTGGTATTTTTTTATAATGAAGATGGAATCCTTTTTGAGCTAGGACTGAGTTACCTCAGAGGGCTGAATCTCTTGGGTTAGGGCCCAATCCAAGTACCCAAGCTTCTCTTTACTTGTATTTGTATGCTTTAATTCAGTTTGTAGATTAATTTGCTACTAGATGCATTTCTTTTATGATTACGAATAGGTTGCTTTTGATGATTTAGTAGTTTGCTTCCATTTGTGCTTTCTATAGCAAGTTAAGCAGCAATCAGAAAAGATTCAAAAGGTTAGAAATAGTTCCTTTGCCTCTCTTCCTCCCTCTAGGACCATGACTTGAGGAAAAGACTCTCTTGCTACCCCAAACACATAGATTCTTCCTCATTCATAGGACTTCTAGTGTTTACAGCTTTTTAGTAGGTTGATAGTCCAGTTTTGCTTTGCTTCAGATCTCCTTTATCATGTTCACTTCCTGATTTGAAATAGTCCTCTTTCATGCTTTCCTTTCTTGCAGCATTTCTTAGCATTTCCTTTCATAGATCATAGTTTAGACCATTTTAATGCAAAACTCTGTTTTTCCTACATGCACTCAGTTCATTAGCTGCTTTATTTCCTTGGTTGGATGTTAGTTTCTATGCAGCAGATCTCTTCCAGTAGCAAGCCAACATACCATCAATCACACCCTCCATTGGATCCATGCCCTACAGGTCTCCTAAATCTCACCTCAATTCTTCCCTAGTTTCCTTCATTTGTTTTCATAGAACTTTTTCCTCTCTCCTTGAGCAAACCCAATCATCTTTGTCTCTCCTGGTGATTTATGGTAGACCTTAGGCACTGTAACACCTCATTCCAACCTTCATCCACCTTTTCCACCCACTCTCACACCCTCAAAATAGCGAAAATTGCTCTCAGCCTCCTCCTCTAGGCCTCCTGTAGTTTCCCTATGTCCTCCTATAGTTTTTCCTGTAGGCTTTCTTTGGAAGGCTGAGTTTGGGAAAAGCCTCCAAAAGGCCACCTAAGACCTCCTAGGATCCATCCACATTTTTACATCCTCCCAAACTCCAAAACTACCCTTTAACACCACCTATTCGATGCCACATTCACACACAATAAATTGGATGCATGTCAAATTCACATAAAAACACATAAAAATCCAAAAATATGTTTTTTTGCTTATTAATTCCAGAAATAGCATGGTTAGATGTTGTTTACTTTCTTGAGTAGGTAATGGAATTTATTTCATGGTTTTCATAGTTTTTTTGGCAGAAGTAGGATTATCTTGTTGATTAGTGTTTACTAGGTCTTGCTTTACATTACAGTATTTTTCCTTTCTGCAATTAGAATAACTTCTGTAGAGTAATCTTTCTTTCTTTCATCACACATAGAGATTCTTATAATATCTATAGAATTTTTCTTGAGCTCCTAGTGATCTTGTGTTGGCTGACCAAGTGACAACCTGTAGTGAGAACTAGTACTTGTGCATACAGCACCGACACTTCCAAGTTTGTTACGAACTACCGGGTTGATAAAAGTAAAGTTGGCAGCCCAAGAGTTGCAGCATTCTTGCTGCAATACTAGTGCTCACCAGTGATGAAGCTTTGCATGTGTCCTAAAACTTAGAATGCCTGATTACTTAAGAACATTGATCACCCATGACACATGAACAACAATTTTTCTTATGTGTGACTTCTTCATGACCAACTACGACAAGTGTGACACCTAGGATAGACTTTAGGATGACCGTGACGACACTTGTGTGATATTTCTCAAAACTTTGGGAATGAGTGTGACAAATGTTTGTATGATTAGGAAAACTTTTTAATACAAAGATAGGCCCTTGCCAAAACCACTAGAATGAGCTTATGCATAAAGTGCGATAGCTAGCGTGTGAAAAGACGACATCTTTCCTATCTTGCAAAAGGGAGAAAAACACTTAGATAAAACACGTGGAATGACTTCTAGAGTTTGTGATCATACATGTCATTGAAGAGATAATGATATGAAAACATAAAACTATCCTTAATACTACACTAAGAGGTGCATTTCAACTACATGAAATATATGATTTATTCTTCATACCTACCCTCCAAAGGGTTGTGAATTAGATGGGGCCTTCATGTGGTCCTGATCTCAGATATTCTATCATACCCCAGGGTTCATTTGTCTTCTTATCTGATGATTATCTTTCCTCCTTAGATCCTTACGTGTCATCTGGCATGTCCTCCTTCTTCATCTCCTTCTTCATCTTCTTACCATAATGTGCTAGACTTCTAGTATCTGCAATCCACTCATATTTAGTTCAGGGGGCTTACCAAATTCCCAAGATCCTAAAATAATCATCGACAGAATTTGAAGTGTCTCAACTCATTGGAAGGTCCCAGAACATTCCAAGATTGTAGAATTTCATTTTGAAGCTTGAACTAGATCATGCATGGTTTGAGGATATCTGTTGTTATTGGTTTCAACAACCAGATTACTCAAGTCGCAAGATTCTTCTCATAACGAATCCAGAGATAAATGAATCAATGAGATCTCATGAGAAAGCTAATTTGAAGAGTTGTCTTCATGTAGAAGAAGAGATGGTGAGGGCTAGGAAGGGTATTGTATGATTTGACTATTTCCAATTTCATCATGGACATATTCACCACCTTATGTGAATCAAGGGGATAACTCATCGGATCAAGAAAATGAAGAGCATGGAGTACATCCATTGAAAGTTGATGCATTGCAAATGACAGGACACAAGGGATAGTGAGGTGAAGAGGAAGTTTCAATATGAACATATTCTTTTATCGAACCATATTCTATATCTAAATTAAAATCTTCATGAGAAACCGGAAGATCATATAATGTTCTTGGGCATTTATCACAACATACGTCAATAGAGTCATCATCATTGGAATGATTACTTCCCAAGACTAGGGGTTGATTGAAAGAACTAATTTCTTTTGATTCACTACCAATATTGGCATATTGACACTCATCCAATAATGGAAGCACATCACTTGACATGAAGGATCTTGAAAAGCGTAAGAAATTGAGACCACCTTCAACTTTATGGTCCTCTACTTGTGTAGAGTGGCTACCTTTTACCTGATTGCAATTTGAACCAGCAACATAGAAATGAAGAGAGTGTGGAAGACTAGTTGATGGAACAGATTGCTCAAATGGATCATGGTATAAATAATGATGGCCTATAGACGATAGAGGATAGCAGAAATCCAAATTAGATTCGAGATTAGAGTTGAGAATAGTGACATAAAATTGTAGAAAGGAGTTAATATTCACCATATGCCTCATAAGTCATTCAAGAATTTCCTCCATTGAATCTGAGCCATGAGAAACAGAAGGAGAGTTAGAAGATGGATTGGGAATTTGATTTTCTTATTTATCACAAGAGAAACCACTATGAGAATTGGAAAAGGAGGAGGAAAAAGAATAAAAGGACCAGTAAATTCCTCCTCTGGAATTAGAGTTGTCTCATGATCCACAATATTTGGGGAAATAGAAGAATCAGTGGGGTCAGGTTCACTGTATGAAGAAACAAGAACCAAGTGTGCAAACTCTTGTTTTAAAAAATCATAGTTCAGATGTTTTTAAGGAATTTCATAATAGATGTGAAGGAATTGATAAAAAATCATCAATTGAATCATCTGGCCTCATTCTTAAAAGATTGATTCTTCCAAAAACATCTCAGTAGCTATACTTATCAAAGGTTTTACGAAGCTTCTTCGAAAACTGGTTGAATGAATAGATAGAGGAAATGGGTAGTGTATGACACCATTGATTAGCATGACCTTCTAATGTTTGGGTGACTAATCTAGGCATGAAATCTTTATAATGTATTCTGTTAGAAATAAAAATATGGACAACTTGAAATAAATGTGCACACAAATTTGATTTACCCTCACCATCAAAATTAATTTTGGACAAGTTATGAGTAACTTCTGTAGGGATGGTACAATTAAGCTCTTTAGAAGAACATCTCGTGATTATGATTTGGGGAAGAGCCATTTTAAGTAAGAGATTCAAACCAGACTCAATGGAAACAACCTATCTTTTGACCCTCCTTCTAGTGCCATTTTTTTATGTTTCTGGAAATTCGTCAACCAAGGGGATCTCCCCGATATGAAGTCCCAATTAGACCTCACACCATTTTGTTTAGGAGTCACGTCTAGTATAAAGGCTTGGTTTCCAAATACTTCAAGATCTTGGGTCTAGGTGTCAGCACAAGAGAGTGATGTAGTGGTATCTTCAAAAAGTAAGGGAGGTGTGCCTGGTGAGTTTGCAGTTGTAACTATGTCAAGGTTCTTCTACTGTAGGAGAGAAGTGAGACTCTAAGTGAGAGGTAATAGTACCACTCAGGAAGAGACACACATGAACCAAAAGTCTCCATCTAATATCCAGTGGAATAGTCCACAATGGATATGAGTGACATTACAAACAATAAACATGAAAATATCTATCTAGTATCTGTAGGTTTTAACCCCGTACAGAAATTACCTACATACGAATTCTAAATCACAAAAAAATAAAAAATGTGAGAGCATCACACATAAAACACATATACACAGAGATTTCCCACTGGATCCCAAAACCAGGACTACCAGCTTGATTTTTCATTATGTTCCTTTCAATGTTACAATACATATTTATACATGCC
>APFE031392864.1:187890-208272 GCA_000404065.3 Pinus taeda | reverse complement strand
TGTTCATTTATGTAATGTAAAGGAGGTTGCCCCCTCGAAGAGGCTGAATTATAAGGCGTTGATCTATCTTTTCTATCTTTTCTTGAGCTGGTTTCATAACAGTCAATCAAAACCCCGTTGTTCGTGAAGACTTATGAGTCAACCATCGTTGACTCCAGAAGCGAAGCCATTCCAGACAAAGCGAACTCGTTTAACCGGATCAAAATCCCCTAAGTTGGTTGGAGCAAGCACTCCAACATCCTTAGAGACTCTGGTTACTCCGAGCATTTATGGAATCCCTGCATCTATGGAAGAAATTCTGCAACAACAACAAGACATTACAACTGATCCTAGTGTGACGGTCAACACTTCTATTCCTAAACTGGTTCCATCTAAAGCCGATTCAGAAGGTGTTACTCCCCAACCATCTGCTACTGCAGAACTTGCATCTTATTTTATGAACCTGACGTTCTACCTCTTCCTCCTGGATTGATTGCCATAGAAGAGATTGTGGAAGATCCTCCGTGTAGCACTCCAACACAACTTGGAGCTGGGATCGCCCTATATCCTTCTTCATTAGAGAATATTCATCCATCCTCAGAAGTTCTTAAAGAATCACTGAGGAATCTTTTGGATAGACTTAATATGTCTTAACAACCATCAACATCAAGGACTGTGTCGCTTGACACAGCAACAGTGGAAGCCCCTTCTGCTATTCCTACAATGTTCGCCAATGTGCCATCTATCCCAACCAGTTTTCAATCACTGGATGGAGTCCATCGTGGGACTATTTCGACAGTATGGATTGTTCCCATTTGTTCCTCCAGAATTATATCTGGAATCTCTTACATTGACTCTCGACAAAGTGATCCATCACGAGGTCAATTTGGGAAAATTGGTCCCCAAAGGAAAATTATTCCTTTGAGCATGGGATTACCATCGTATGGAGGGCCATATACCCTTTCATTGTCTTCCCCAGAAGGACAACCATGCGTGAGTTCGCAACAAAATTTGGGTTATGTTGGAATCACAACTAGCGGTTGGGTACCAGTCCTGTCTCAACAACCAAGACTTGTATGCTCAATACAACAAAGTTCACCTATAATAAACATTCCCACTACGCCGACTATTGTGGCTGTATCGCAAGTATAAGCGTCACCAATTGTATCCCAACCTCAAGTTTCGTAGGTTGCAATACAACAATCTCTTGTACCTCCGACACAACCACAATCACCCACTAGTGGAATGGCATAGGTTCAAATGGGGAACCCCAACCCCCATCTTGGTTAAACAGTCAATGCTGGACAACATTCCATGGCTTCACAACCATGGCTGGTGTAATGCCAACAACCGCAATTCCAACAAGCTTACCAAGGATATGAGCAACCAGTATTTGCGAGTAATGGGCAGCAATATCAACCATATCATAATGGTTATGCCCATCAACCTTACCAAAGTTACCAACATCAGATGCATTATGCTGGTATGCAAAGATCGACTGCTCAAACAATTCCGCCTTATCTTGGGTATGCTCAACCAAGCCTAAATCAACAGTTGCCCTTCGTGGCAACTCTAGAGTTACCAGATCTAAGTCAACTAACGAACGATCCAATTGCCTACGCCCCTTGGTGGCTGGCGATCCCGCATAAACTTCCATTGGATATTCCTAAATTCAATGGAAATCCGGGCGAAGACCCATCGAATCATGTGATGACCTTTCATCTATGGTGTTCTTCAAACACTCTCAATGATGATTTGATTCGACCTCACCTCTTTCAGTGCACGTTAACTGGTCCGGCAGCAAAGTGGTATATCGAACTGCCTAGAGCTTCATTTGATAACTTCAATACCCTAGCCACAACCTTTTTAACCCATTTTCAGTTACCTATCAGGTACGAGACAGGAACTGAGCTACTTACCAATTTCAAACAAACGACAACCACTCACATATACGATCATATTCATGAGTGGCGGCATCGTCGTAGAATGGTAAAAGCATATGTTCCTGATCAGCTATTGGCTAAATGGTTTATTAAGTCATTGTTACCCGCTATTACAGAAGATGTGGCAAAGGCAGGAGTCATCACTAAAGAGCAAGTCATTGCTCATGCACAATATCTAGACTTGATCTACACTCAGTCTGGCATGCTCTACGATAAAATCCCTGACGCTCCTAGACCAAAATACTCCATTCCTCTGCCTCCTAAATCAAACAAAGACTTTCATGCCGACGATGGTGTGATAGGCACGACAAGCACTAAAACCACAAAGGCCAATTCCAAAAAGGCCCGCATGGTTTTGAGTCAAGATGCAAATGAAGAACTTCTAGCCTCGGAAGTAAATGTTGTGTCAACAGACAAAGGCAAAGAAACCAAGCAACCGAGAGGCGAGAAGAAAAAACAAGGGAAGAAGAAAAACTAGGGAGACTCATCTCCTAGGAAACCTTCTGCAAACCCTTCTAGGAATGCAAAACCCAAAACTCCATGTCATATATGTGACGAGGATCACTAGACACGGGACTGTCCATTTAATGAAGAACTTAGAAAATCTTTCAAAAGTTCAAAAACCTCGGCTGTATTGACTGATCCGTTTCCAAACCCAGGAAGAAATCTGTTTGCTAGCGAAAATGCTTCCCCGTCCCAAGTGGTAATGTTGTCAGTCTCGAAGCAACTGAATGACACTCTTATAACAACAAGGAGTAAAGATTACGGGAATCCACATATGTTGAACAACAAGGACAATGACCAACCTAGTAGTTCAACAATAACTTCAACATAAGTCGTGCCACCCATCATTCCTGAATTAATAATAAAACCGCCAAAGGGAGTAGTACACAAATCGACGTTTAATCCTCGTGCCCGAGAAGCACAACACTATAATATAGTGGAGGATTTAGCCCAATCACCATCCGCGATGTCGACTCTTCAAGTGCTACAAAATTGCCCCTCCCAAAAGCAGGCTTTATTGTCAGCAACAGGTGGGATTGACCCAACGGATTCCAATCTTGTATCTTTTAATCATAAAGGATATGACCCTCAGTTACCAGCTCAACTAGCTTTCCTCATTCAAGTGAAAGCCCTCAAAAAAACTGTTCATAGAACAATTATTGATGAGGGGGAATCCACATGTATCATGTCGATGAGTTGCTGGAAAAATTTGGGGTCTTCGTCTTTGTCGCGATCATCAACAACATTAAAAGCATTTGATGGACGAACATACACTCCGTATGGGATAATAAGTCACTTGCAAGTCGAACTAGGGGGAAAAACAGTAGAAATTGATGTTGAAGTCGTCAACGGGAATCTTGATTACAACATCCTACTGGGAAGACCCTAGATATATGCCATGGCAGCTGTTGTGTTGACCTACTTTAGGAAAATTTCATTTCCTTCCCAAGGAGGAATTACAGTCATCGACCAACAAACGTTTCTCCCCAAAAGTTCGAAAGTTACAGGAAGCATTCCGATGGTCCATGGGAGCCCTAGCATGCTTCATAATATCAGAGTAGGCCTACTAAAGGACCCTACATCAATGGGAACTTTTACACTACCGCCTCCTATGAATTTGGCGGAAGTGGCCAATGTAGGAACCTGCAATATGATACCTTCCATTCAAAAGATGTCAGAAAACGATGTTAAAATGGATCATTCGCAGGTTTTGCCACTAACCCCGCTGGAAATATTATAGCAATCAATGTTCTCAGCATGGGAGGCAAACCGACATCAACGCTCATTAAGCGTTTGGATAGATAGGTCTAAGGAATATGGCACCCCTTCAGATCCTTGGTCGCTAATACACTTTACAGACAAAGGAATCATTCAATCAATGATGATTGATGGGGCATCATGGGAAGATTTCCACCATCTTTCCCATCTTCTGATTTGGAAAGAAGATAATTTCGGCGACCTACACCATCCTTCGGTATTTGACTTTCTGACGAATACTGTAAACACGGTGGATTTCGAGAGAAACCTATCCAATATCGAAGAGACTATTGCCATAAACATCTCGACCAAAACAGATGTTGTAGAGAACATTCATGTTGGTAAATCTTGTTCTTCTTCCGAACTGGAAATATATAACACTCTCTTTCGCGAGTTTAGAGATGTCTTTGCTTGGTCATATGATGAAATGCCAGGTATGACTCGAGCATAGTTGAACACGAAATTAAGATGTATCCAGATGTCAAACCAGTATGACAATAGCTAAGGTAGGTGTACCCCAAGAAAGTTGTTTCCATCAAGGTGGAAGTTGAGAAACTCCTCCATGCTAGTTTCATTTACCCCATTCCTTTAACCAATTGGGTATCGAATATTGTTCCTGTGATGAAAAAACAAGGAACAATTAGAGTGTGCGTCGATTACAGGGATGTAAATCAAGCTTGTCTGAAGCACAACTACCCTACACCCTTTATCTACTAGATAATTCATGAATGCATCGGATGTGAAATCTTTTCATTTATGGATTGATTTTCCGGGTATAATCAAATAAATATCCGCCCAGACGACTAGTCAAAGACTACATTCATTTGTCCGTGGGGCACATTTGCATATCGCAAGCTACCCTTTGGTTTGAAGAACACAGGGGCAATGTTTCAGAGAGCAATGAACTATGCTTTCCATGACATCAAAAACATCGTTCAACCTTATCTTTATGATCTCCCAGCTCATTCGCGAAAGCGGACTGATCATTCGCGCCATTTGAGAGCAATATTTCTACGTTTCCGACACTACAAGATAAGACTCAATCCGCACAAATGTGTGTTTTGTGTCAGTTCTGGTCGTTTACTTAGCTTCGTTGTCTCAAAGGATGGGATTCGTCTCGACCCTTGCAAGGTTCAGGCAATCATCAATTTGCCTCCACCTTCAAGCCTACTTCAGATTCAGAAACTCCAAGGGAAAGCAAATTTCCTTAGGAGGTTCATTCCAAATTACGTCGAACTAGCTAAAGGTTATACTCATCTTTTGAAAAAGGATGTACCCTTCGTTTGGGACCAGGTCATGCAAGCCTCCTTTGATGCTTTGAAGAAATCTCTAATACAAGCGTCATTAATGTATGCTCCTAATTATCAAAAAGACTTTAACCTGTATCTAGCTGCAGCAGATATGACCATAGCAATGGTTCTAGTTCAAGAAGACAATGGAATTGAACATCCTATATATTATTTAAGCTGAAACTTAAATGATACCGAAATGAAATACTCCTATGGTGAAAAGCGTGCCCTCACAGCTGTTTAAGTGGTACAGAGATTTTGACACCACGTCCTCTTTAGGAAAACTACCATTTTGTCAGATTGCAACCCCATGACTTATATATTGTTGCGACAGTTGCTGGGGGGAAAATATTCAAAATGGATAGCAATTCTACAAGAGTTTGATTTGGAATTCAAGAAATCCAAATGAAAGAAAGCCCTGGTATTCGCAGAGTTACTATGCGATCTCCCATCATCGTCCAACGATGCAACATCCGAAGAAGAAATCGTGGATGAAAATTTGTTTTTGATATCTTCGAGCGATTTGTGGTATGGAGATATAATTGTTTATCTCCAGACACAAACATATAGGTCTAATACCTCACACTCGGAACAACGACGTATTTGATACCAAGCAAAAGACTACGTGGTCATCGATGATACTCTTTACCGTCATGGCATCGATACAGTTCTGTGGAGGTGCCGCACTCTTGAGGAGGCCAAAAAAGTCCTGAATGACTGCCATTTAGGTGCATGTTGGGGGCATCAATCTAGTTATGCTACAGCGCAAAAATTTTTACGAGCAGGATACTTCTTGCCAACAATGTTCAAAGATTGCATAACCATAGTTAGAAGTTGTCATGCTTGCCAAATTTCCGATATCAAAACCAGAGGACCACCCTCACTGCTGCAACCAGTAGTAGCTATTGGGCCATTCGCAAAATGAGGCATAGATTTCATGACATCTAACCCCACCTCGACCGGGGGGCATGGGTACATAATAATTGTGGCGGACTATTTTACCAAATGGGCCGAGGCGATGCCTACATTAAACAACAACGGCGAAACGGCTGCCCTTTTCTTTTTCAATCACGTAGTCTCCAGATTTGGTGTTCCACAAGCCATAGTCACAGATCATGGATCGCATTTTCATAATCACATGATGGTTGAATTGGCTGCCAAATTAGGACTGTCCCACGACAACTCTACTCTATACTATCCGCAAGCTAACGGTCAGGTTGAAGCAATCAACAAAGTCCTAAAGTGCATGTTGCAATGGATGATCGAAGTCCACAAATGGGATTGGCACCTAATCCTGTACTCGGCCTTGTGGGCATATCGGAAATCGGTAAGAAATGCAACCGAATTCACACCTTTTCAATTGGTCTACGGTCTGGAAGTAATCTTCCCGCTCCAATGGGAAATCTCGTCCCTCAAACTCGCAGTCGACCTTCTCCCCGAAACCTCAGAAGAAGAAACTCATTTCTTGGAACTAATCCATTTGGATGATACCCATTGTGATGCAAATTTGGTTAACGAGTCTCATAAGAAACGAGTCAAAGCACAGTTCGACAAGAATGTCAAACCTCGCGTCTTCTCAGAGGGTGACCTGGTTTTGCTTTATGACTAGGAATCCGATAAATTGGGAGCAGGGAAATTCAAATTGTTATAGATGGGTCCCTATATTCTTAAACAAGTATTAGCAAAAGGAGCCTACGAGTTGATGGACTATGATGGGATTCCACTGACGCAACCTCGCAACGGGTTGTACCTCAAGAATTACTATGCTTGATTTCGCATAATAATCCTCGTGCTTTTGTTACATTTTTGTTTTCACCAAGGGCATTTAATTTGGTTAAGTAATCCACTTTTTGCATTCGTTGTAGATGTCAAACCTACTAGAATCATTCGTTAGATATGCCGATGAAGCAAGTCGTAGTTCACGGAACCTGTCTTGTGCGGCATGGGCCATTTTCAATCCCAGCGGCGAGTTAGTAAGTTTCAAAGGAGTGTGTATTGGTCGTTCTACGAACAATATCGCTGAGTACAGTGCATTGATAGAACTCCTTTCTGATGCCATCACACATGGCATATGCCGACTTGTCATTAGGCTAGACTCATAGCTCGTCATTCTACAACTCACTGGCATCTATGCTGTCTGAAATCCAGCGATCTATCGCATGTTCCTAAGGGTCAAAATTTTGGAAAGACAGTTCGATTTCATTGAATATCAACATATTTCCAGAAGTTTAAACACATTAATAGACTCATTGGCAAATTATGTGTTAGATAGACATTTGCAACATTTATAAAAAGAAGCATCACATCAATACATGCAGTAGGATTATGTAACTGAACCGAAATAAAGCTCCGAAAATCAAAAATATATTCCATAGTTGTTTATAGTCTGCACATAATGTTCTGTAACCAAGACAAAAATTGGCCAAATGACACAAAAATCAAAATGCTAGGGGGCACCCTAGTCTAATGATGCTGGTGATAACAAGTCACCGCTTGTGCAATCATGCGTAAGAGCCTAGTCCATCGACTCGGCACTCTAGTGGTATGTCGCTGCAACCACAAAGGCAGCTCATTGGTCCTCACGTCTGAGATACCAAGGGTAAGACTCTCAATCTGGTCCTGTAGTGCCGAAAGAGTCTCGGCCACATCAAGGTTGCAAAGGATAGCCCTCCCAACAGCTTCTCCTGTTGGAGCGGCCACTGGGTCTCTACGGCGTACTAATAGTCGAGCTGGGCCAACATCTGCATGAGCACATGAGTTTTGATTAGTATTGATCATAAGAATATAAGAACATTATAAACAACAATGAACAGAGATATGGTCAGAAGAAATTACCCATGGCATCCCATTGCTCTCCAACCGGCAGCACTAAATCCGGATCATCTCAGAAATCCATACCAGCATATGGGGACCTGGCATAGACCATCTCCTGACGGTAAAAAAACTCGAAGAAGGTCTCATAAAAAGAAATATGGGGCTGAACAGCATGCCGAGACATGAGATCAACCAATGTCTGCATCCGTGGTTCGGTTGGTGGAGGTAGGCCAAGTGAAATGTACTGTGGCTGCATCAGTGGGATTCTCTCCAAGGTGAAAGCAGTCAAAATAGAGCCATAACCAAAGTTCTTGGATCTACCGCTCTTCACCTTGGTCAATTGTTCCTTCATCACAGAAAGTACTGCATCACACCAATTGAACACCTTCGATTCAAGGCATTCCAAAGCATACTGCATATAAGATCTGTTGGCTATATGAAGAGCAGAACTACTAGCTAGTCTAGCAAAAGTAAACAGGATGGTCCACAAGGGCCGGTCAGTGACGTCTCAGATGTTGATCTTGCCGTCCGCACTCGGCTGAGATCCCTCTCTGCAATGCCGACGAATGTACTCCCTCACAGACTCACCCCCACGGGCTGAGCCTGATAATGAGAGAGGGGCACCATGCCTCGATAAACCAGTCAGAAAATAGATGTCCACCACTGTCAAGGGGATCGATTTACCCCTAATCTGGAATACTTGGTTGATAGGATCCCAGGCATTGAGGAAATACTGCAACAAACTGATTTGTTGCCTCATGCTAGAGATACGGAAAATCTTCAGCAAGCCACAGTTCTGTAATGCAGCTACTGTGCCCGGATCATGTAAATCAATTTCGTCCTCCTCTTCATGCTCAAGTTCTCGCCATGTGACAACCAGTTTTCTCGATGAATCTCTGAAAAACAAACAAGGGAAGAGTTAGGATCTTCATTTGGTGAAAATAGGCAAAATTTTCATGAGGAAACTATGCAAAAAAATTTCCTGCCTATGCCCATCGCACCCCAGCAAGTGTACTAGGAGCGATGAAGGGTGCGATGATCCTAGGGTGAGTTCTTCAAAACCTAGGGGCTCCGTAGGGCAAGGAAATAAGCTCAAAATCCAAAAATGAAAGGCATGTAATGAAAGAACACAAGTTTAGCTCTTACCTAGTCTGAACAACATCGAGAATCATCCACAGAATCTCCTGGAATCCACTGGTGAAAATCAGGGGGGAAAAGCACCTCCAGAGCTCCAATAAACCAAATTCAAATGAAATGGTAAAATGAGGGGTAAAAGTCACTTTTAATTTACTATGCACGTAATTCAAGTAAAATATTAGTGTTTTTAACTCATTTATCAAGCATATGTTTTCATTTCTAATCGGTTTTGTGGAGCAAATGAACAGGTAATACAATCTTTAAAAGAACGAAATGTTAAGGGTAAATAAAAAAATCAATGACCATCATGGCGAGAAATGTTGTCGTAGAGTTCAAGCTCGTTAAAAAATAAACTATCCACAAGCAGTTTTAGCACATAGTTCAAGCTCATTAAAAAATAAACATAAGTCATGAGCAAGTGTTTCCCCCACCATTTAAGCTCATTAAAAAATGAACCGGTAAGTAACCATTGTGAATGCCTTATCGCCAGATTTTGAGCCTTGGTCATGTTCTCGCCATCACCTCCATTCTATTTTTAGCTGATCATTCACCCCCATATGATTGTTTACCCCTTCGAGGAACATCTGTGAAGAGTGATTCTGCTAGCCATCCTTGTAACACTGTCGTGATTAGAAAATTCCAAATTTTACTTGGAATTAGCTGCTACCCGAAACTATCACTCGTTCCTCGAAAATGAGTCTTCTTTAAGCTCTTTTCACCTAACTCGTAAAATATGAAAATATTTCTGAGCGATTTGCCTCTTTGGCTCATTAAAAGGCATCGAAAGTGCTATCCGTCCTCTATATTTTAATCTTTTTGGACCTGAGGGATTATTACACAAAAAGATCGAGCGCTTGTCTTGTTCGACTCGTTAAAACTATCGAATTCATGCCTTTCGTATTATTTATGCTTTTTGGCCATAAAGAATTAAATAAGAAAAAAAGAATCTTTGGAGTCTTCTTTCCATTATCTTTCAGACCTCTAAAATTGAAAGAGACCGAGTTATCTTTGTCGTTAAACTCGTTAAAACCTAATAGTGACAAACTCGTCCAAATGGACGAGAATGAGTTTCACTGTCGCTAGGCTCGCTAAGATATAGTGATAGGTTCGCCCGAAGGGCGGATTGTAGAAAAAGCATATGTTATCCTCCTCAAGCTTGACAAAAATAAAGAGGTACTAGTCAGAAATGACTGGGGAAAATTGGGAAGAAAACAAGAGGAAACTTTATTAGTAGCAAGTCACTCTTGAACATGACACTTTCCTTCTGCATCCATGTCGAGTTGGGTTGTTCCGTTCACTGGTCATCACCATTGGTCCATCACACCATCCATTTTTGGGGTTAACGCTACCAATCCATCATTAGTGTTGCCAATATGTTCAAGAGAAGTCATTTAGACAATTCACCTGTATCTCACCCACTGCAATACATTCATGCTTTATTCCTTCATGACTGCGACCCTGAACCCTATATCGTCAGTTTGTTTTCTCCTCCAAAATCATTTTTCTTAGTTCCGTGTCATTGATGTGGGATTCATTAAGGCCCTCCTACGACGGGTCACTTCTTGTCGACATCAGCTCATTATCCAAGAAGTTGACTTAGGAACAACCTTTTTAGTACTTTGAAGCTTGCATGTGTCAATGGCAAGTTTCTCACTGTCAGCGACAGGTTTATAGCAATGGCCTTCGACCGAGAGATTTTACATGGTGTTAGGCACCAAGTCCCTTTTCACACCACATGAATTGTACTGTAGTACCTTGAGGGTCATTGTCATTATTGGTGATTCCTCTCACGCCTGTTAACAACTTGCATCATTGGCTGGTAATTTGGCGATGTCTTTCCATGTTCGACTCCAGAACATTTTTCACGTGGATCGACTTGTACTCTGACTGAAGATTGAACGAGTTTTGAAGACCCCGGATCTATTTTCATCCATCCGAGCTGTGATATATTCAGGAATATAAAAACATCCAGTGTACATCATTGCCGAATAGATGATCATCCAAATCAAAGGATGATGTGTCCATATCATCAGTCTGTCACACAGATGTTTGTCTATCCTATGTACATGAAATGAATTTATAAAGCTGAGCATGGGAATGCTTGCCTCTGCTAGATCATGAAAAATGTTGTCAAAATAATGTATTGTATTGTATCTTATTACAGGTCACCTCCCATCTCGGAAAAACTTCAGATCCTCATAGTAAATCATTTCACCCGACATCAAAAAGATTAATGACCTCATGCTTTAGGGGGGCAACAGTTATAGACATTTTTGAGCACTTCAACCCCAATCATAAATGTCCATAAACTGAGGGCTCCTATGTCCCTAAAAGTGTTGCTTCACTACCTAAAGGAACAAGGTCAACTGATTACATCATCTCCCAGAAGTTCTCCACTGAAAACTATTCATAAATGGTCAAAACTGGACCATAATGAAAGCTCAATGCAGAGGGTGCGATGCATATCACCTTCCCAATGTACATGGTACGATGCATATTAATTTTCTCCTCTGTAGGGTGTGATGGTCAGGGATGGACAAATGGCAAGGACAAAATGCGAGGTGGAAGATCATGGAATCTTCCAGAATCTTCCCCTCTGACACTTGCCACTCCATTTTCGTCCAGGGATGAGTAAGAGATCATCATTCTCCAAGTGGAAGCAGGAACTATCAGAGAGAAGAAACTAATCAAGATCCCAAAAGATGACTCACCTCTATGTAATCATCTATATATGGATCCCTCATCATAGAGATCCAGAGGCTGGAATTTTGTATCTTATAGAGAAGTGTTGTTGGTATTCTAGTGTACATTCACAGTGTTGGGTGATCTAGCTTTGCTTGAGGTGAAGAAGGGCTTCCTAGCTGGAGGGTGATGCTGGGTCAGAGCACATGGTTGTAATCCTCTTTCTACTTTTCATATGAATAAATCTATTCTTGTTTGCTTCCATATTCTTGTGTACTTGTTTATATATGCATGTATATGGTTAATACATATATGATCTTGTATTACTTATGAATTTAGATCCTCGTTTCTTGCATAGTAGTATGTTGTTGTGATTTCACAGGTCCTTTTGAAGCTGGGTAGACAAAGAAGAAGCGACGAAACTCTATCAATAAGGAGAGGAAATCGAGCGCAAGACTCAGGTTGGCCCTCTTGGTTCTCCTCTCACCATTTTTCATAAAAGGAAACAATAGTAGACTTTGATTGTTTGTTTCTAATATAGCCACCCATCTTAGTGGGAATAGCAACATTCGAGTGGACAATATTCCCGGATAACACAAGGTGATTAGCTTTTTAAGAAGGGCTATGAGGATGCCTAGACCTAGGGTTGGAGAACATGCCTTAAGAAGAGGTATCCTAGACCTAAGAATCCTAAAGGAGAAATAGCTTCTATGTAATCCTTGTGGAATATGAGTCACAAAGTTGTGGGACCACAAAGAAACCAAGTGCGCCTAGACTATCTCAAGGGTGTGGAGTTGATCAACAATAGAGTGGCTTGACTAGTTTTGGGAGGAGAATATGATTGAAAGAATAATTTTCTTCTTGAATTAAAATGCAATTATCCAAATTAGGGCACAAACTCAAGAAAACCTAGTGAGAGGATTGATCCTTGAGCTAGGGCTTGCAATATCTCAGGATTCCATCGTCAGATTGAGCTCAAATTTGGAGGACCAAGAAAGCCACAACACATTTGTGGACAAACTTTCAAGGGTTTTGAATGGTTGCAAAGGATTTCACTAGATACTCTAGGTGACCAACAAGGGTTAGGCCTAGATAGAAGAGAAAGGTGATAAAAATATTCGTTTAAGTGACCAATAATGGCTAGACCAATGCCCTTCCTTAGGGAGAGATGGATTCAATGGATTTGGAGATTTTGAGAAACATTTACTCAATCAAGGAGACCTTAGGCAACTTCACAAGGAAAATTAGGGCATGAACCCAACTACCAAAGGAATTTACACTTTGATGTGCAATAATTGATGACTTATCAAGGTATCATCAATTAATTTTAACCTCTAGGAACATTTTTTTCATCATAAATGACACATGCAACATATGCAATGCCTCATAAGTATAAAAATTCCACAACTTCACAGAAAATTAAGACAAATTTATATCTAGAGAGCGAAAATTCCATACATTATTCATGTGATAAGATAAATGTATAGATAGACATGAAAAGGAGCAGTTACATGTATAATGAGTACATGAATCATCAATTCAAGCCAAAATTTGAAGCTCCAAGATCAAGAGATAGTATCTAAACATCAAAATTCATCCATGAAATCAAACTCATCCTCCAAAAGGGAACATGAAATTGTCACAAGAGCTACTAATCCAATCCAAGTGATGATGAGAGGAATTAATGAGCCTCTCGTCTATTTATATCCTTCCTAAAGAGTTCAATTTGCCTAATTAAGCCTAATGAAACCACAAATAATAAAATAATATGGAATAATAACATCCCTTGGTGATAAACCACCAAGATAGCTCCATAACACAAAATAAGCTCTTAAGAGGGAAAAGTAGTAAACATGATGAGCCATTAGGCCATTGATAAGGCCTAATGGAGTCCAAAGTGTGCCAAGTTGAGAGAATGGGCTCCAAACATAGTGATCAAGGGGTTGGCCCCTTTATGTCCATGCAAGTCACATGTGGTGTCCCCAAGTGGGTGAGGGGGCACAATGACATCCTCATGGTCTCTAAGTAGATCAAGAATGCTTGAAAACCATATGTAAGGGCTAGAATGATGACATAAGCCCTCCCTTTGTCTCCCATGGTGAAACACATCCTTGTCTAGGCCTTGAAACGTCTGCCAAGTGTATGGTACAACTATGAAGATGGTTAGATGTGGCAATTCAGGTGCATTGTCCTCATCCAAAAAGATGGAACATGAGCATTCAATGAATGGTGTTAGGGATCTATGAAGTGCTATCTACTATGGTGGAGGACTGTGGCTCTCAACACTCACCCTACAAGTTTCAATGTGACCCTTTGGAGGGATTGGACCCCATATAGGGAGACCAAACCCAAAATGGAGACCCACCTACAATCCTGCATAAGATCTAACATGTCCCCTTGCCCTCCACTATAATAAATCATTAGAGTAATAAAGTAAAAGATCTTACAAATCATGGAATCAAATGAACACTTCATTGTGGCATGCCCTTCCAGAATGGGCTTTGACATGTACATGTGTCTCCAAGCTCAATAAGGGGGTTAACCAACAACCCTATTAGGTGGTTTTAGTCTTTAAAGAGGGTGAAATTCCCATGGTACATCCATCAAGTGGTAGGTGGCATGTGATACAATGATGGAATGGAGTGGGGATTAGGGGAAGGCTCTGAGCCACATGTCATTGTATAAGGTTAGCTATAATAGGGAAAGCCTACACATGGGTATATGAGTGTAGGAGGGAGAGATCGTGGTACATGATTTACCCCATCTTTTTCTTGCCTATCATTCTTCATATGCCTTTTGCCTTCAATTAATGTTTCTTCATAACTGCTCGAGGCTCCATGGGATGAGAGCATGATGTGTAGTATACAATAGTATATACCCCCTTTAAGGTGGGTTAGTTCATTTCCCACCAAGGGTTGGGACAATCATGAGTTCCTAAATGTGGAGGGGGATCATCTAGAGACCATAGGAACCAGGATGATGGCCATAGATAATGAATAGAGCTCATGTTTAGCTTTTCCTCACAAACTAAATTTGTATGTCTCAACCATATTTTGCATTTCGTAATGCATTTCATCTTGAAAGTGGCCAAATTATGCTTTTTCTTTTATTTTTAGCTGCATCACTCGAGGCCTGACCCAAAACGTGGGAAATTGGAGGGGGAGGGTATCGCTTTGTGTACCTAGTGGACAAATGTGGACCTGTATGGGAAGAGAGATAAATGGGTTTATAATGAGCATAAGGGAGTGATGTATATGGTTTGGGGAAGTGACCACACAGTCAAATTGGGATTTCCCATGTAGTTCCATCCCTAAATATAATATACAGTAAAAGAGATCCCACATGATTAGGTTAAAATTCTGACCACCAAATTGGCCAAAAGAGACAAGAGTATAGACCTAGCCCACTCTTTCCATCAAACCCCCCATGAATCCATGCCCAAAAGTGTCCATGATAGGTAAACACAAATTTTCAACTAAACTAATTAAAAGTCATACCTTGAGGGTTGGGAGGCCCACCTTTAAACATACGATCATAATAGATGAGAAAAGGAAAATATGGTTGGCTCAGGTGGAAAATATATTGGAACATCGATCTATTTGGTGGCTGCAAGGAGTTGGTGGATACGAACTGAGGACCATCTAGGAGAAAATTCTATCCTATGGATGCTACCCATAGGTGGTGGGTAACAGACCCAATTTTCCACTAAGTCACACCCATTTCTTTCTCTCTCTTCCTCCAAAAGTGTGAATTATCTCTAGAGGTCAAATTTCCCCCCTTTTTTTTGGTCCCCACATTCCACTAAGGTTGTAATTTATCCTATTCCCCTAGGTCCTCATGTATCCATAATTAAATTCTCTCCAACACCCGAATTGAAAAAGTGTGATATGCTTAGCACCACCCCAAGGATCCTCATTGACATCCTCAGATGCAAAATTAAAATTGGGGATACTACAATCTTATCTGTCAAAATTTCCTTGTCCTCAAGCAATTCCTAAACAAGTGACCCCACTATCTACTAGCCCAAACAATCACTGTAAACAATACCTGGGTCTTATATGTGCCACTTAGTCATCCCTACCCCATGTACTATCTTGTTATAAGGTAATCCCTCGATAACAGGTCCATAGCCATCTTGATCAACACTAAGCACCCTTGCTCCACCCACTATCCAAGTAGGTATAAGCGACATAAGACCTCCCAAGAATATCCATGAGTAGAGCATCATGCTAATATGAAATGCTGGTCATGTCCTCGTGAATTTTCCCTATTGAGTAGTTGATATCATGCACTTTAGGAGTATAATCCTCAAGATACAATCCAACACTTATGGAGATTAATCCTCACCCTCATGATCTACCCCTAATCTACCTCTGTTGATCCTCGCACTATGCTGGTGAGGTCCCACAAGCCAACAATAAAGCACTAAAACCTAATGGAAGATATGAATGATCTTCCCCTATAGGAACCATCTCATCCCTATGGATGGATGAATTACTATGTCATGTGATGCTAGGATCCCATTCCCATCAGAGTGTGAAATTCTCTTGTTGGTACTACAACACCTTAGTCATGACCAACTACCCAACATGTGTGTACTAGAGACTCCTTTTCTGTAACTCTCGACTGCAATACAATAATCATCGAAGCTCTGCTCAACCTACCAGAGAAACTCAATAATGCTAGATCCTACGACTCCATGGCTAGCCCCGATCATGAGAAAAAACCTACATCACCATAAGATGAAGGCCTCAGTGATTCCCATCAATAAATTGGATCCTATTACCCACCATTTTATGGGTGATATCCATATGAGAATGTTTTTCTCCAAGATGGTCCTCAGTGGGTAGTAAGCAGTGCCTTGAAGCCACCAACTAGCTTGTTGTGCCACTTCTTCACCACCTGAGCCAGCCATGTGGTTCCTCACCCATCTATCATTATTGTATGTTTGAAGCTGGGCCTCCCAAACCTAAATGTATGCCTTGTCATTTGGTTATTAAATATTGTAGTTTTCTTATCATGGAAACTTCTAGGCATGGATTAATGGAGGGATTTGGAAAACATAATGGGCTAGGTATGTGATGTTGTCCCCTAGACCCCTCTTGGATATTTACCTTGGTTTCCTTTCATGTGGGATCTCTTTTACTGATCATTTGGATTTAGGGATGGTATTTCATTGGAAACCATAATTTTGGTTATGTGGTCCTGCTCACTTATCCACATATATAGCCCCCGTTTCCACTCATTATAGTCTATGCATCATTTCTCCCACCTCGATCAACATTCCTTCACTGGGTCCACATAGAGCCAACCCTCCCCTTCCCTTTTTCCACACCTTAGGTCAGTCTTGGAATGATTCCTTGGAGATTGATGTAGCTAAAAAAAAGTAAAATCATAATTTGCCACTCTCAACAGGAAATGTACGAAAAAATAAAAAATAGTTCTAGGAAAAACACATTTAGCATGTGAGAAAATCCAATACATGAGCTTTACCCCATTAGCATGGTCATCACACTGGTTCCTATAGGTTCTATGAGCCTCCTTAATCATATTGGAACCCATGATTATCCCAACCCCTAGTGGGCAATGAACACATCATGCTCTTAACCCTTGAGCCCTGAGTAGTTAGTTAAAAAAAAAACATAAAAGGAAAAAGGAATATAAAGTAGGGTGGAAACATCAAGGTCACAACACCTCATGTACTGCGATTTCTCCCTCGTGTAAATTATATAATGAAGTGTGGGCTTCCAATTTACTAGCTACCCTTGTAACATAGTATGTGGCCCAGTGTTTCCCCTATTCATTCCATACTCCATCAATCTCTTTATCACATGCCACCACCTTTTAAAGCATGTACCTTGGACATATTATCCCCTTTAGAAGTAGAAACCACCTAATGGGATACTTGGTAAACTCCATTTCAAACTTGGACATATCAGCACCTGCCAAAGCACATTATGGAAGGCCAGGCCATTATGAAGTCCCCACCTATGGTCCATGATTTTAAGTTATTTACTCAATTTCCTTGATGAATTGTTGTACTGAAAGGCTAGGGGATGCACTGGATCTTATGCAGGATTGCAGGTGGTTTTCATTTTGGGTTTGGTCTACCTATATGTGCTCCTAACCCTCTAGAGGGCTACATTGGCACATGTAACATGTGTTTTGAGAGCCATGGGCCTCCACAACAATAGGAACATTTCATGGATCCCTAGAGATGTTCAAATATTTCTCAAGGTTCACCTATTGGATGAGGAATATGCACATGGTTCACCTTTTCCCAGCCTGCCACACAATTTTACCATGAACTTGTCAGATAACCCAAGACTTGTATGCTAATGTGGCATCATTTACACCATAATCAGATCCCTTACATATGATATACATGCATCTTTGGATTACTTGGAGACCCATGAGGTCACTTTTCTGACCTTAGAACCTTTGGGAGCACCACAAGCTTATTATGTGGAGAACAAGGAGCCAACCCCTTGTCCATTACATTTGGAAGTCCAACTCATGATTTTGGAACTCATGGACTTCATCAAGCCTCTCAAGGAGCCCAAAACATGCATCATAGATCATTCGACCTCTTGGGAGGATTATTATTTTATTTATGAGTTAGTTAGGTTGGCTTGTTGGGCATGGAATCCCCCCACAACATGTTTTTTTGAGCCCAAGTTTTGGTCAAATGTATTGTAAGACTCCACAAATTGTGGACGTGAAGCATGAAGTATAGGTTGAGTCATAGGGTTGTCTGCCCTAAATTATTGTAATGTAATGTAAATTCATGTCGGCCTACCCATGGTCCACAGACCATGGGATTGTATAAATAGAGCGAGGCTCTAAGTTGTAGGAAAAAAGGGGAGAGGGGAGATGAATACGAATAGTTCGAGCATAGAGTAAGAGTCTAAGTGTATTGGGTCATAGTAGTAGGAAGAAGCTCTGCAGGGAAGTACGTAGAGGCCTAGTAGAGTCCGCAGTTGAGTGCGCAGGGTGGGGTCAAGTCTGTAATCTTGAACAAAGAATAATAAAGAGAAGTTGATTCCAGTTTCTGTACATCTGCTTGTGTATTTCATTCTTTACATTTATGCTTTTTTGTTTATCAAACACATTTATATGATTACTGGATATATTGTTAATTATAATTAATATTACACTAGTCAGTTAAGTAATTGAGTAATAACAAATTAAATTGAAAGGAACCTGAGTATAATACGGATCATGCCCCAGGTAGGGCTGCGTGAAGGCAGCCTCGCAGGTTGTGAAGGACTAATAGGTGCATGTAGTGACATGTGCACAGGGTCAAACCGCAGACTGGCATAAGCTCATCAGACATCTCCATAGTGTGAAAATCTAGTTCTAGCACCCTCCCATACTACTTCAGGTGAGACCTCAATCCGCGCTCTGTGGACTGTTACCGAAAGGGCCAGTAGTACATGGATTTTTTTGGCTAAATCACCTTTGAACCTGGGTTAGGACAATACAAGCCAACAAATGGTTTCGTTGCCAGGACCGAGATTTGTAGAAGGGATGTCTGATGTTGTGCCACTGGAATCCAACAAAGAAAGAAATTAAAGAGTGGTTGGACAAGAAGATTCATGAGTTGGCGGTGTAGGAAAACAGAAATCCATGAGTATCTAAGGAACAATGGTTGGAGCGCTACTTCGATATGGAAATCCATGAAATTTTCTTTGCATCCCTTCCTTTTGAGCTATATGAGTGGATTGCGAAGTTAGAAGACAGCCAGGGAAGGTGTAGGCTCGACAAATCAATAATGTGGACTCTAAAATTAGTGCGCAGACTAGAAGCCTCAGGAGATAAGATCACGTGAGTTGTGGACCATTGGCTTGACCAAATAATAGGAGGATTTATCACTAAGTTCACGACAGACATGACTGTTAGCTACAGTGAGGTGGAATGACGTTTCCTCAAGGGACCGTGAGGTAAGTATATTAAATCTTTGAACACTTGGATTAAGATGCTATTATGTGAAAATTGGGTTATGCGAATAAATTAATGCTTGGAGCTATGTGAAGTGGGAAGATCTAGAAAATCGAAGGTAGCAAAAAATTAGAAACCAATCCCTTAATTTCACCCTCGTGGGAAAGCGAGGAAGAGCTTGCGAAAGTTTCTTCAAGAAGCGCAGTCAGTTTGATAAGGCAGTGAATTTTTCTTTTACCACCTCCACCCACACTGCCACCTATCTCACCCTCTTCAACTCCATCTCCACCCACCCCACCTCTACCACCACCACAGTTTAGTATGGCGAGTGCGATCAAAATACCATTATTCAGAGGAGTGGGGAGTCAAGATTTGGACCAATTCTGGTTCATGGTAAGAGCAGTGTGGGAAGCACAAGGCATCATGGATGACAATATTAAGAAGGCTACGCTGGTGAGCGTGTTGTAGGATCATGCATTAACATGGTACATCAAGCATTCTAATGACCATCCTGATCCAAGTGGATGTTGGTGGCCACCCACCTATCCCATTTGGACCCCCACAAATGTCTGTTTCAACTTTTTCAGTTTTCTAAATTGTAGCACAACTTACTATTTTTAGTAGTTTTTCGGGTCCTAAACTTCCGGAGCCGTTTTGAGGCTCTAAACGACGGTTTTTGGGAAATTTGGGGGAAACATGGGTCCATGGACCCATGTCTCCCTTCCCAAAGTGGTAGTTCTCGGATAGATCTTTCTAACGAGCTATCATACGTGTCAAACAGAGATCGTATGCCAAAGTTACGACCCCGGGAAATTGATGTACCAATTTACCCAAAA